>PISW01002154.1:0-289867 GCA_004023785.1 Mungos mungo
GAAGGCAGTGTGGACGGGCCGAAGACGCCAGGATCTCCGGGAGAGGGTCCGTGTCAGGAAGGCAGTGTGGACGGGCTGAAGACACCAGGATCTCTGGGAGAGGGTCCGTGTCAGGAAGGCAGTGTGGACAGGTGAAAGATGCCAGGATCTCCGGGGGAGGGTCTGTGTCAGGAAGGCAGTGTGGACAGGCCGAAGACGCCAGGATCTCCGGGGGAGGGTCCGTGTCAGGAAGGCAGTGTGGACAGGCAGAAAAGGCAGGGCCGGAAAGTGCATCTTCAGCCACAGAGGTCTGGCTGCACAGCCGGAGTGGGCAGCGTGGAATTGCAGTGTATCCTGGGCAGACCCGGCTACATCGTCTGTGGGGCCACTCGGTGTAAAACCAGCACGTGAAGCCGCATGTTCAAAAACCGATCGTGAATTTCAACGGTGACAGCAGACGAGTGAACAAGCACGGGACCCTGTGAGCATGGGGCTCTGTGTGACTCACGGTCAGCCACCTGGCCCTGGTCTCAGCCCGAGGCCCAGATGGCTGGGCAGAGGGCTGTGGGGACCGAGGAGGGGTCCTCTCTCTGTCCTGGAGGGGCTTCCATTTGCCCTGCAAGCCCTCGGTTTGTCTGGGGCCGAGAAACACATTCCTAGCAGACCGACCCCCCCCCTGAATGGCAGGTGGCCTGGACGGGCGGCCTGGAGTGGGGAGGGAGGAGTGGGTGTGGGTGCTGGGGATGGGAGGGGGCTGCTTCCTTGCCGAGCAGCCGCTGAGGGAGCCCCCACCTCCCACCCAGCACTGCTTCCTCCCACCCCAAAGGCAGCACAAGGTAACGGTTTTCGACACATTTCATTGAAATATAATAAAACATTTGCATGGCGTTATTAGATAAATAAGGGTTGACTTGAGGCAGTGCTTATTGGGAAATGTGATATGAAAATTCATTTAATATGAAAGAATGTGGAAGCTTAAGTTTATGGTAATGGACTGATTGCAGATAGTATCTAATAACTCCATACAGATATATTTCAATCACAATACCCACTGGGGTGGTCCTCGGCTCCAGGGGCGGATGGGGCAATTGTATGCCCGACCTCTCTTCCAGGCCAGATTAGAATTAATTAATTGTTAATATTGTGACATTACTTTTGTAATTAAGAAGCCCCATAGTTTTCAGTGACGGTGAGGATGAGAAGTGTTTGTTATTGTCTCAGACGAGGCTGGAGAAGGTAGAGAAGCAGCAAAGTAATAGCAGAGAGAGAAATCCAGAGACAGCGTGTGTATTACTTCATTCTCCGCGTCCTGGGGTTTAGTCTTGCTGCGGAGTGGAGAGCCCGAGAAGAGGCTGGGTCTCAGGGCTGGCGGGGGCACCACACAGAGGATGCAGGGCGACATGGTCCCCGGAGGCAGGGCCTGGGAGCCAGCCCAGTGAGGGAGCTCCGGCCAAGGAGCTGTGGCTGAGACCTGAGGGGGGACGGCAGGGACCAAAGGTGGCCCAGGACATGCCCCTTCCTCCCTGGATAAACTGTGAAATCCATTTGTCCTTGGCTGGGATGAGCTCAGCCAGGCGATGGCTGTCCCTTCTGGGCGTCCACAGAGGAGCCGGAGGAGGGGGCGCCTGTCCAAGGTCCATATGCTGGCCTGTCTCCCAACACACGACCCTGGGAGTTTGCTTGTCTTTCTTTCTGCCTTTTCCTTTCCTGGGGAGAGAATGGAAATACTTTCCTTTGAAACGTGACATTTCCTAATCCGGCGCCCGGCCTGGCTGACAGCAGGATTAGTGTGCCCGGCTGCCAGGCCCGCCTGGCCATATGCAGGCGGCTCCCGAGGGGCTGCGGCGCCGGCCCTTCCCCTGGCGCTGCTCCCACCCCGGTCTTGCCTCGGCTCCCTCCTCCTTCTGTGTGTTGGGAACCTGTGCGCCGGAAGCCCACTCAAGCCCTTTCTGGCCCCCGGCTGGTGTGTGCGTGTGTGAGGGTTGGTGGGGGAGGTTCACGCACCAGAAGCTGTTAGTCTTGTCATCCGAGAAGAGAGGAAACCAGGACCTGCAGAGGTGACTCTGCGCGGACCAGCTCTGTGACCTACGGTTGCCTGTTCGTGTCCCGTTCTGGACTTCAGCCTTCGTGTCTTTGAATTGAAAGTATTAGGAGGGGTGGGAGCCTGGGGGGCCCAGATGGTTAAGCGTCCAACTTCGGCTCAGGTCATGATCTCTCATTCGTGGGTTCGAGCCCCGCGTCGGCCTCTGTGCTGACAGCTCGGAGCCTGGAGCCTGGAGCCTGCTTCAGATTCTGTGTCTGCCTCTCCCTGTCCCTCCCCTGCTTGTGCTCTGTCTGTCTGTCTGTCTCTCTCAAAAATAAATAAGTGTTAAAAAAAATCACAAGAAAAAGGAAAGTTTTAGGAGTCTCTTAATATTTGATTGTTTCTACCCCTTCTCCTTCCGGCAGGGTCTGGTTCCCCACTCTTTGTCCGGCTCTTTAGTTACGACACGGAGCATCCGTGGTGGTGACTATGAGGCGTCCTTCAAGGGTGGGAGCTGGGCCTGCTCGCCCCTCTCTTTCCGCCTCCCGAGGTGCCCAGGGCTAGTGAGGTGGCTTTGCCGTCGGGCCTCTGGTTGGGTGGCTGGCGGAAAGTCCCTCAAACCCTATTAGCAGCACAGGCCACGGATGCCGTGATGCGTGACGTCAAAGCCTCGCGGTGATCTGACAGGCAGATAGTCTTTACCGATGAGAAGTGGAGGAGCAGAGACGTCAGTCACTTGCCCGAGTCACTTGTCCAACTCCAAACCCCCGGCCTCTTGGGCCACCCTCCGGACCCTTCACCCCTGCCTCAACCATGAGCTTCGGGCGTGGGGCTCCAGCCCCAGAACTCCCTGGGCTGTGTGTGTGATTATTTTCCTGCAGTAGGGCCTGGGGTGCTTCCTGAGGGGGAGGGTTCTAGGGTACGCCCCTGCCCCACATCCTGGGCCAGCCATTGTGATTTCCACGACAGGGGCCGCTGAGGTGTCCCCGGCCGGAATGCCTGGTCCCCGGGCTGTGTCCCCAGACCTGAACACTCAGATTAGATGGCTGATAAAGCCTGCAGGGAGGGGTGAGGTGAGCAGGTTCCTGGGGGTCTCCTTCCCAGACCTCGAGAGCAGGCAGGAGGCAGAGGGAGCCGGGCTTTGGGAAGATGAGGTGTGGCCTCCAGACCTCTAACCTGGGCAGGTGCCTCCGGGAAGGATTTCCTTCCTCCTCAGCTCCCTCCCAGTTTCCACGTCAGAGAACCAGAGATGGGCTGGGTCTCAGACTCCGGGGTCTGTCTCTCTGAAGCACTCAGGCCAGCAGTGGAGAGAGAGAGAGAGTCTGCAAACACAGCCCCCCTGCCCCCATCTCCTCCGTGTGCTGTGAAAGTCTGAGGGCACTCATTTAGGAGGCTGGGGTGTTTGTGTGGAAAGGTAATTGCTGCCAGAATGGGGGGAGGAAAGGAGTGTCACAGCTCTGCGCGGCGCAGCCCTCCCGGGCCAGCTCCCCGGCCTGTCTCGGAGGCAAACAGCTCATAGTCAAGCCTCTCATGACAGCTTGGTCCTGGAGTGCCTTTCTTGCAAATAGTTTTTGGTTTGGTTTGGTTTGGTTTTGAGATTAGAGTAGCAATGCTCCTAACAAACCTGAACCCCACGGGCGGGGAGGGCTGGGCCGACCTGCATGAACAAGGTGTGTCCACCAGGAACGCCGTCCCCGCACCTGCTGAGGATGTTTGCCTGACCTGCTTCTTTTGAGTCCGGCGGACCGTGTCCCACTGTCCGCTCTTTCTCTCTCTGTCTTCCTCTTGTCCTTTCTTCTTTGCGTCTTAGTCTTTGGAGTCTCTTCCTTGATGTCTCTGCCCCTCCCAGTCTTTTCTCTCCTGCTCGCCCTCCCCATCGATCTCCCGACCTCTGCATTAGCATTCACAACCTCCGGCACCAGCCACTTAGGCCAGAAAGACAGCTCCTTGGAAACACAATTGAAATATTTTTATAAATGACCAGCGGAGTTTGAGTGACATGCCCTTCTTAGGCTAAATAAAATTAAAGTTAAACCTTCTAAAAAATACATGAGCCAAACATCCTCTGCACATTTCATTATGCAAATGCAGCTGTCCGGCTCTGCACAAATTAGCCCTCCTTTTGAGATTCACTGCTGCTGCTTCTCTTCCCTTCGCTTTCCTCTCTCTCTCTTTTTTTTCTCTGGGTTTTGAGCGAAAAGGCTTTGTGATTTTAGGCCGACAGCTGGGAGTCTGGGGGAGAGGGGGAGCCCGGAGGGTGGAGGGCCCACTTGCTCCTTCTGATTTCCTCTTTGTCCCCTCCTTGCCTCTTTTGGGGGACAGTGGTAAGAAAACAATGGACACACGGGTGACTCCTCATCCTTTCTCTTTTCCAAGCTGCTTGGCAGGGTCTGGCCAGGAGAGGTCAGTCTGGGGTCGGGAACGGGGCTCAGAAATCTCAGCCTGGGGGCTGTGGGAGCTGTGGGCTCAGGGATGGAGGCGCTGATGGGCCCCGGACCTGCTCCCATGCCCGGTCCAGACCCTGCTTCCCCAGCGCCTCGCACGTAATAAAGGGTGTCTTTTCCCTGCTACCCGAATCCCAGGTGACGACTGGAAAATTTGAACAACGTTCTAGATGTGCCGTCTCCTCTGTGCCCAGGTCTCAGGGTCTGGGAGTTAGGGTTTTACACGTGGAAGGAAGTCACACTGAACTGGGCAGACGGGAGAGCCGACCTCTCACAGCGGTCACGTCGGAGACTGTGTCTCGTGACCTTCCCTGCACGTGGCCTGCGCCGGCGTGAAGTATCACCGCTAAAATTACTGATTTTCCCGGTCCCCTTAGGGGAAAAAAAAAAAAGCACTAGAGCAGGGGAACAGAACAAATCACACGAAGGTGTCAGTAACCTTCTAGAATCTCAGCACTTAATTGTGTCTTAGAGGGTTCATGGTCCTCACTGCAGGTGTGGGGGCTGAGGTCAAAGCGGACATGTTGACTTGGCCGGAGAACAGGCTCCGGCTTCAGTGCCGATCTCCAAGCAGAAGCCCCGAGGGCAGGGCTCAGAAGGAAGAGGAGAAGGGGGCGCAAGGGCGGAAAGAGCCACGGAGACTAATGGAGACGCTCCGCATCCCCAGGTCAGGTCTTGCCCTGACCCTCTGGGTGAGCGGCGGCAGGGGCCTGGCATCCAGCCATCCTGGTGTTCATCCTCCTCTGTACCTGGTCAGTCCGCTCTGGACTTGTAGGACTGCACCCCTGCCCCCTCTCCCGGCCCCCAGCAACTTCAGCCGAGTCTGTGGGGTCCACTTGCCCGTGCTGTCCTCTCTGACTTTAGCCGGAGGAGAGGGTGTGGGGGGAGGGAGGGGGGGAAGGAGCAGATGAAAGAGACTCGGTTGATCAGGTAGCTGGCAGCAGGCGGAGGCTGCCTTTCCAGTCCAGCCTCCCTAGCCTGCCCCTGCGTCCCTGACTTACCTTCTTCCCGCTCCGAGTCACTCTTCCCAGTTGCTGGTGAGATCCCTATTCTGACTCTTACCGGCCATTTCTGTGCTCAGAAACTTTAAATGTCCAGTCTAGGATCCTCAACCATTAATTGAGTTTCTGCTATGTGCCGGGCATTGAGCGAGGTGTGGAGGGGTCGGGGAAAGGGGGCACAGCAAGGCATGACCCCTGTCCTCCCAGAACTTATGGTGTAGTAGGGAGTCCCCTGTGTGGAAGGGGCCAGAAAGCAAGACGAGCAGGTGCCCCGGAAGCCTGGCTGAATAGCCCCCCTTCCTCTCCTTCCTGGGGTAGGGTTAGCCCACCCTTCCCAGCCCCTCCTCCGGCAGGAGGTACGGGCTTCTGACTCCTTGCTGCTGAGCGTATGGTATGGTTCCTTGGACCGCGACACCAGTATCCCCGGGGAGCTGGCGAGGACACAGATCCTCAGGCCCCACCTCAGGCCCGGAGCCGAGCCCAGGGGTCTGCAGCGGAAGGCACGAGAAGCCATTCCAGCCCACGGGATAGGAGGGAAAGCAGCGCCGCCGGCCGGTGGGTCATCCCGAGCGGTGCTCTCTCCTTCCTTCCGTTTATTGGAGGAGAGACGCAGGGGACCGAGTTCATCGTGTTCGCGGCACGTGGCAGCCGCCAGCACTCACCTGCGAAAGGCCCCTGCTTTGTTTTGCTCCATCATTTCTCTCCATCTCA
Organism: Mungos mungo; assembly: GCA_004023785.1. Lineage (NCBI taxonomy): Eukaryota > Metazoa > Chordata > Mammalia > Carnivora > Herpestidae > Mungos > Mungos mungo. The sequence goes on from PISW01002154.1 coordinate 6,159, forward strand.
CCCCCACCCTCACGTCCCCAGCCCTACTGTGGTCCGGTCCTTACTTTTCCCATTCACGTTAGCTCACGCTGCCGTATATGCGTCTGTCTCTCTGCTTCTGGATGGTGCGTGGAATTTCACCTGTGCGCCCGCTGAGAGTCGCTCTGATTTCCTAGCGACAGACACCAGGCTGTGTCACTTCCTTGCTGTGATAGACGGTGTCAAGCACGTCCTCCCGTGGGTCTGCACAGCACACGCCCAGGAGAGGGCTTGCTGGCCACAGTCGCTTCTGCCCAGAACTGCCGATGGCCCCGGTGATCAGCCGACTCTACCGCTGGCAGTGCCCCCGGCTCCCAGTTTGCCCACATCTTTCCTAACACTTGCTGTCGTCTGCCCTTCTCACTGTCCCCAGGGTTTGTGGGGTCCTCCTTCTCTGATGACCGTGCAGCTGTGCCTCACTGTGTTCCCGTGACAGCCAGGGACTTTGCTGGCATTTCACTGTACGTGGATTTTCTGGTCACATTTTTTCCCTTCTTGGTTGTTTTTGTTTTTTGTATTTTCTTGTTGACTTGAAGGAGTTCAAATATACGATATTTGCTACATATATGCACGTTCTCTATTTAGGTGGCTGCGATGTCCTCTCCTGGCCAGCCACCTGCTTGGTAACCGTGATGTCTGGTTTTGTCCGGGAACAGGAATTCTCGATTTTATTCTAGTCAAATGCATCATTCCGTTTTTGCCTGATGGTCTGAGCCTTCTGGGGTCTTATTAAGGAAATCTTCCCACACCAAGGTCATAGAGATATTCTTTTCATATGCTCTCACCAGATTTGTAGTTTTGCAGGTCACATTTAGGGCCCTGGTTTTCTGGAGTTGACGTTTTTATATAGTAGAAGGAGAGGTTTGAACTTGGTTTTCGCATGTACGGTGAACCAAACCCACTAAACAAGCCACCTTTGTCCCAGTCTTTTTGATTTCACCTGTGTCACATGCCCGATCTAACACACACACACACTCGTACACACACACACACACACACACATGCGCACACACATGCACACGCACACACACGTTTTTGGTGCGTTCTCCTGTTGTGTTCATTTGTTAGTCTGCCTGCCAGTTTTCTTTTTAAAAAGTGATTATCACAGTCCTTAGCACCGTTTGCAAAGACTTAGCTCTCCTCTCTTTCAGGAAAATGGTAGGATGGCATGTCCCTGTCCACTTAGAGTTCGCTGTGGCTCTATGACTTGATTTGGACAATGGAATATGAGCAGAAGTGACCCATGTCACTTCTGGAAGGAAGCTTCCGAGCCAGTGTGTGATTCCCCACGTGCCCGCCCCCCGCCGTGACCGTCAGGGAGGTGCTCCCAGCCCGGAGGACACAGCAGATCCTCTGGGTGACCCTCGATGGACATGCTCCTAAGTGAGGGACCGCCCTTGGCTGTTTTAAATGACTGCGCAGGCTGGTTTTTGTTCCCACAGCCGAGTCCTGCCCGTCCTGACTGAAACAGTTACCGCGTGGGCTATTTCCAGTGGCTGATAAGGCGTGTCCCCTCTCTGTTCTTTTAGGAAATGACATAGCTCTTTGTTCTCCCATTTAGAATTTGTCATCTACCAGGGGATTCCAGCTGGAAAAATTCGCCCACACAAGGAGTTTTGAGCTGGAGGGTGCGTGAGAGGGAGGGTTTGTACTGCTGAGACGCAAGGAGATTCCGTTTCCCCAGCCAGCATCGGCTTCTGAAGTACAGATGCGGCTACTCATCTACAGTATGCTTCAGCGACCCTGGCCACTGCACCGCCTTGCCTTCCACCACCTTCCCTGTGCGCTTTCCCTTCCCTCTCCCCTGTCCTTCACTAGATAACCTTCCGAGTCTCGTTCAGAGCGGCTTTCTCCCTGATCCAAAGTTTTGGTGCTGCTGTCCCCTCAGGCTTTGAAAGGGCTCGCCTTTTATCCCACATTTATCAAGAGGACCTCTGAACAGTGAGTGTTGTCCCCGAAGAGGAAGTCTGACGCCAGGTGTTAAGATAATACGAAATTATCCACTTCGTGACAACCAAAGGATGCCGGGAAAAAGTATACAGCTGGTGGGGGTGGGGAGAGGAAGACAGACGGACATTCAGATGCATAGTTTATATCATCAGAGGATACAGGACAAAGAGGTTACCAGTGGGGAGCAGGGGACAGATGGGTGAGAGACGTCAAAAAGTACAGACTTCCAGTTGCAAAGTAAGTAAGTCATGGGGATTTAATGTACAATTAGGCAAGTATAGTTACTGCCATGCTATTGCGTATTTGAAAGTTTCTGGGAGATGAATCTTAAAGTTCTCAGCATGGGAAAAGATTGGTAGTTGTGTATGGGGACAGATGCCAATGGTGATCACTTTGTGGTGTGTCCACGTACGAAGTCATGTTGTAGACCTGAAACTGACATAGCACTAGATGTCAATTATGTCTCAATTTTTTAAAATCCTTTTTTAAAATGTTTATTTATTTATTTTGAGAGCGAGAGAGCACGAGCAGGGAAGGGGCAGAGAGAGAGAATCCCGAGCAGGTTTCACACCATCAGCTCAGAGCCCAAGGTGGGGCTCACACCCATGAATCGTGAGATCATGACTTGAGCTGAAATCAAGAGTCAGACACTTACCCAACTGAGCCACCCAGGAGCTCCTTTCTCTAAATTTTCTTTTAAAAAAGTTAACTGTAAATGTTAAATGAAAAAAAACCCCCTAGAATAAATATCTGATTTCTGTTAAACTAATGGAAGAAATCATTTACACACTGGCAGACTCAACCATGTAAAAATGTAAAACTCCTGATGTCCAAACAACGTAAGCAGAATTTAAGGGCAATCAACAAACTTGGAGGCATTTTCTATAAACATGACAGGAAAATATTTGTCATTTTAGTCAAGTGTTCATCCAATCTAGAAAACCCAGTTAAGTAACACCCTTAAGAAAGAAGGTGATCAGCGGAATAGGTAATTCCCTAAAGAGGAAATGAAATAACCAAAGAACTGATATACAGAAAGATATTCAGATTCATTCATAATGAACTAAAAACTAATGTTTAGTAAGCCTGCCAGAATCTTATTCAGAGTTGTATTGAGTGTATGAATTACTTTGGGGAGAATTTTCTCCAGTTATTTATTAGGGTCTTCTGTTTGACCCTTTAATAAGTTTTTTAAAGGATTTTCAAAATTTATTTTGAGATAGAGAGAGAGAGAGAGAGAGAGAGAGAGAGAGAGGAGAGAGAATCCCAAGCAGGCTCTGCCACTGCAGAGCCTGACACAGGGCTCAGACTCACCGACTGTGAGATCATGACCTGAGCGGAAGTCAAGAGTCGGACTCTTAAGTGACTGAGCCACCCGGGCCCCTGCCCTTTAATAGTTTTACAACTTTTCTTCGTAAAGGCCCCTTGAATTTTCAGGTAGATTAATTTATATTTTTGGTTGGTGCTGTAACAGCTCCTGGTTTCTAGGTGAATCCTGAGGGCGGTGGGTCCAGCTGCCTGTCCTGGAGCAGAAGACGGGATCGGCTCCTCTTCCTGCTCAGTCGGTTCTGTCCCAGGTGCCAGCGGCCATTCCTGCCCGGTCAGGTGTTGGGAGGCCAGAGGGAGGCGGGGGAAGGGAGAGGTGTCGGCCGAGTGACGCCGTCCGAGGGTGGCTGTGGTGGTTCTGGGCCAGGTCCACGCAGCTCAGTTAGAACCGTGTCCCGCATTCCCTTCCTGCATGATGGCATCGGGATTGACCACAGAGATCCGGAAGAGGCAGGAGGAGGGCTGCAGGCATGATGCTTCCACGGTCAGTGCAGGGACCCACGTGCCAGCGGGGTCCCTACATATGACCAACGTCTCCAGGATCACCTCAGAGGGGCCACCTCACACAGCTCCCGCTGCGTCTCCCCCTGCAGCCGCTCTGAGTCCCGGGCCAGCCATGCGTGCAGCTCTGCGGCCAGGGGCCCCTACTCCTTCTGCAGCCTGCAAGGCTGGGGGCAGTGAGAGGCAGGGTCTCCCCTGCTTCGTGACCTACTGTGACGTCAGGCCCACCGGCAGGACCCTGCGCCAGCTCCCACGACTGTGTGATTGTTGTCTGATCGCTGTACCAAGTCCCTGTTTCGTGTCACCGGAAGCCGTTCCGCCTTCCTGATGAGACCCTGAGCAGATGCACTGGCTCTGTGCCCCCTGGACCTGGCACGTGTGTGACGCCGACTCATTCTCGTGTGCCTTTCTTAAAGGCTCCTCTCTCTCTGCGGCTCCCTTCTGTGGCCCACCGTCCGCTGCACCCCCTCCCCCAGAGCGCCCCCTTTGCATCCAGTGGGTGTTTACTCCTTGCTGGAGTCCCGTTGCCTCACCGGGTGCCCCTCACGCGGAGGGTACAAAATGGCTTCCAGATGGCTCCCTCCTTCCCACTTCCGGTTCCAGGAAATGCGGCAGCATCTCGTGTCCCTGGTGGGGCAGGGCTTTCTACCCCAGGAGCAGTTCTTCCTCTGCCGTGAAAGCTAAGCCTGGGCCGGGCCCTCTTGCTCTTTAGATATTCTGGCACGAGCTAGACGCCCGGCCCTTGGGCTTTTCAAGGTGCAAGGGACCTTAATGGAGCCCTTGGAGCCATGTTTGGAAGCCCCTGACTGGGTGCCTCTCTTCACTGCTCCTGGATGGGGACCCAAATAAAACTACTTTTCAGACTCATCTCTCCATTCCTACCTTCCCCAACCTTTGCATCCTCTCCGTGGATCACAGAGCCTTCTAACTGGTTCTTGAATATCTACTCTGCCATTTCTACTGCTAGCCAGGCATTTTCTGTGCATTTCCATGTAATACCCTGTTACGAATGGATGAAGTCCTCTTCCTAGACGGAGATGCTCACAGAGGAAGAGGTCATCCCCCTCACCAGGCCTTGCAGGGTCAGAATGCAGGGCCCCGGGGCGTCTGGGTGGCTGAGTCGGTTAAGCGTCCAGCTTCCGGCTTTGGCTCAGGTCATGATCTCATAGTTCGTGGGTTCGAGCCCCACGTCAGGCTCTGTGCTGACAGCTAGCTCAGAGCCTGGAGCCTGCTTCAGATCCTGTGTCTCCCTCTGTCTCTGACCCTCCACTGCTCGTGCTGTCTCTGTCTGTCTCTCAAAAATAAATAAAAAACATTAAAAAAATTAAAAAGAAAAAAAAAAGAATGCAGGGCCCCCTGCCCTTCCCTTTCCCTGGGGAGCTCACCAGAAAGAGCAGTCTTGTTGGCCTGCAGGCTGGCTCTGGGGGAGATCCGAGAGCCACATGGGGTCACAGCTAGAAGGTGCCACAGGCTTGCTGGCCCTCCTCCCTCATTTTACGGCGAGGATTCTGGGGCCCAGAGAGAGACTGTGATTTCCAGCCAAGGCTGGGAGGAATCCCAGGTACACATCACCTTTCCTGGTCCCCAGACCGCTAATCCAAGTAGACACCAGCTCTCCTACCTCCCACCGAGTGGGTGCTGGAGGGCCGGAAGGGCCAGGAGGAGGCTGGCCTCCAGCAGCTGGGGGCCATGGCGTCCGCCTGAGCTTCCCTGCATCCCCTCACTTGGGAGGAAGCCAGAGAGTCAGTCAGCCCTTGGCATGTGGGGCTGGTGTTGGGGCTGGAACCGAGCATTTAGGCTGGTGAGAGGGTGTCAGCAGCCTCCAAATGCAGCCTGAAGGCTGTGCTGCCCAGGCTTTGCAGGCCTGCCCGCTGCCTGCGGCTCTCGGGCCCACGTCTCTGAGCTGCTCTTCTCTACCCCACCCGCTGGCCAGACTGGGCTGAGGCTGGCTCTGGAGGCAAACCCTGGGCTCCCAGGATTGAGGGCTTGACCTCTGCCCTTTCTCAGGCACGGTTGGGCACCTGGGATGTATACCAGTTTCCTCCCCTAGCTCTGGGAGGAGGACCCTTCCCCGCAAAGAGCAGGGCCTCTGACCAAGCTGAGCTGGGGATGGAACATTCACTTTGAGTCAACAGGGGCGGAGCGCGGGGCCTGCGCGCTGGGAGGGGGGTCGGTGCCGCGGTGCTGAGCGCTGCCGAGTTTGCGTATGCTGTTCCTTCTCATTCTGAAAGTCCTTCTAAGAGATGGGGCAGTGGAGGCTCAGGGCGTGGAACTTGCCTAGGGTCAAAGATCCCACCAGGACAACCTCATCTAGACTATGTCAAATTACACTTCTACCAGCAGAAAACAAGAAAACAAACTGTGTCTTTACACCCTTTCCTACCAAGGGGTTTTGAAATGTTTTTACCTTTGGCCATCTCTTAGGTAAAAGTGGTGTTGCAGCGTGAACATGTCTCCGTTACAGATGAGGGCAAGCATCTTTTCTTGTGTTTGGGAGCCATCCCCTCTTATTTTATTTATTAACATTTTTTAATGTTTATTTATTTTTGAGAGAGGGAGACAGAGTGTGAGTGGGGGAGGGGCTGAGAGGGAGACGGAGACACAGAACCCAAAGCAGGCTCCAGGCTCTGAGCTGTCAGCACAGAGCCTGACGTGGGGCTCGAACCCACAAACCAGGAGACCATGACCTGAGCCGAAGCCGGACGCTCAGCTGGCTGAGCTTCCCCCCCCCCACCCCCCGCTCCCCGAGCCATCCATCCTCTTTTAGATGAACATCTGTCTGTATCATTTGCCCAGTTTCTCATTGATTTATAAGATGTTCTTTTTCTTTTCAGAAAATTAACTGTAATATGGTTTTCTCAATTTTTTTCCATTTTATCATTTGTTTCCTGGCTTTGTTTTTGCTGTTTCTTAACCTCAGCAGCAGCCCCCAAACTTGGCGAACTTGATTTCTATAAGGTCAAATGAAACCACTTTATGAAATGGGCTCTGGATTTGGGGTCATATTTAGAGTGGTCTACCCTACTCTAAGATTATATTTGTCAGATTCTTCCCTTTTTTCCTAGAAATTTCTGGTTTTATCTCGTAAAAATGTAAGTCTGTGATTCTTCTCCAGTTGATGTTGGTGTGAGGTGTGAGGTGGGAATCCAAGTTCAGGGGCACCTGGCTGGCTCCGTCGGTGGAGCACATAATTCTTGCTTCTGGGGTTGGGAGTTTGAGCCCTTGGGTGTAGAGACTTACTTCAAAATTTTAAGAAAAGAAAAAAGGAATCCAACTTTACTTTTTTATGTTTCTCTCCAAAGGCTAAATGCCATTTATTTAAAAAATTTTTATTTTTTTGGTAGAGAGAGAGTGATCTGGAGAGAGGGGCAGAAGGGAGGCGGGGGGCGGGGGGAGAGAGAGAGAGAGGGAGAGAGAGAGAGAGAGAGAGAGAGAGCATGTTAAGCAGGTTCCGTGCCCAGCATGGAGCCCGACTCAGGGCTCATCTCACAACTGTGAGATCACGACTTGAGCCAAAATCAAGAGTCAGCCACTGAACCGCCCTGAGCCACCTAGGCGCCCCAAAATGCTTTTTATTTAAAAAAAATGCTATCTTTCTCCATTTTGAAAGGATGTCTCTAGGCTTCTTCCGTTCCGTTAATTTGTCCGTCTGTCATTCCACGTACGATGGTGTTTTAATTACTATAGCTTTGTTGCTTCGTAATTTAATCCCTCGTAAGGCTGGTTGGTCCTCTTCCTCCACCCTCTTCCCCTCCAAAAATGTTTTTTTCTAGCAATTCTCACATATTTGTTTCTGGAAGTCATCGTTTATTTCAGAATTGCCTTTTTGAGTTCTGCCAGCCCCCCCTCCCCCAAGCCCAAGCAAACAAAAACAAAGAAACAAAACAAAACAAAAAAGCCCAACTCTGTTGACACTGGGAGCAGCAGGATCATACTGCATCTGTATCTTAACACAAAGGGAGGTTTCGTATTTTCGAGTTAAGTCTTCACCTGCAAATCTTCTGTTGGAATGTATGGCGTTTCCCGGGTTTGTTTTCCTTCTAGATCTTCCGTATTTCCTGTTTTGTGTCTCTGCTCTTCTGTCTATTCTACATGGATTTTTCCCTCGACGATGTTTTCTAACCGGTGCTGGCTCGCATATCTATTTTCTGTTTTCTAATATTTTGTATCCCTTTTTGGGGTTATGATTTTCGTAAGTGACAGCGGGCCATAGTTCCTTTTTGTGCTTTCTGTCAGATTTTGATTGTCAGTGTCACACCATTTCCAAAAATAAATTGTATGCACTTGTGTGCCCTGAAGGGGTTTACAGAGCATCAGAATGGTCCATATCTTGAAGGTTGGTTAGAATTCTTCTATACACAGTCCTGGGCTTGGTGCGCTTTGGGGGAGGGGGAGGGGGGAGTTGTGACGGCTCTCTCTGGTTTTCCGTAACAATTGATCCATTACGTTATGTCCGCTGACTACAGTTAGTTATAACGATTTATATTTTCCTGTAAACGCATCCTTTTCTCCGTATTCTTAAATTATTTTGCATAATGATGAGCAAAATAGTGTCATGTTATGTTTTAAGTTTATCAGTTTCTATGGTTATTTTCCCACTATAATTATTTATTTGGGGTGTTTCTGTTTTCTCCCTTTGGCTTGATAATGTTAGCTAATGGCTTATCTCTTTTTATGAGCTTTTGGTTTTTTTAATAGAATTTCCTTTTGGAGATATATATATATTAATTCTACAGTTCCTTAATTTCATGCATTGTATTCTGCTTTCACATAACTAATGTCTCCTTTCTGCCTTCCTTAGCTTGAGTTTAGCACAGTTCTGACATAACATACTCATTAGGACCATTTATAGGTGTTTTCCAATTTCAGCTTGACTTCCTCCTTGTCCCAAGTGCTCTTTAAGAGAAAGAATAGGGGCGCCTGGGTGGCTCAGTCAGTTAAGCATCCGGCTTCGGCTCAGGTCATGATCTCACTGTTGGGAGTTCAAGTCCCGAGTCAGGCTCTGTGCTGACAGCTCAGAGCCTGGAGCCTGTTTCAGATTCTGTGTCTCCCTCTCTCCCTGCCCCTTCCCTGCTCATGTTCTGTCTCTCTTGCAAAAATGTATAAACATTAAAAAAATAAAATTAAAATAAAAAAAGAGAACGAATAAAAATTTCAGAGTGGCAAGAATTTTATTTTAAAAATTCTAGTTTTATTTTATTATAATCCCAGCATCTGGTATGAGGGGTTTCTAGTTTGGAGGTTGTCATTGGTCCTAAGGTTTTCAGGTTTTAAATGTTCTGTCTTCAGAGGGTTGGAGGTATTCTTTTCAGGATAACTTTGTTATTTGGGATCATTTGCTTCTCTGTATCCTGTTAATTTCTGTTCATTCCCTCTGGCACGGGCTGGGTGCCCAACTGTCATCTCTGACTCCTGAAATGCTCCTTGTTCTTGTTGTATATTCTGTAGTTTAACTTAAAGAAGGTTGATGTGGTGATGTTTGAAATATAGATATTCATAACTGTTCAGTCGTCCCTGGGGGTGATGGTCTTTATCGTTAGAACATTTCCTTCTTTCTAGTTTAATGTCCCTCTGGATCCTACTTGAGTCCCCAACTTCAATCTAATCCGTCCCTAAACTTGTGCTCCTTTCTTCCTTTTAGTTTGCACGTGTGTGTTCTATCTTTGCCCGTTCCTTTGTTTTCAACCTTTCAAGGCAATTGTGTTTTTTTTTAATGTTCATCTATCTTTGAGAGAGACAGAGAGAGACAGAGAGACAGAGCATGAGTGAGGGAGGGGCAGAGAGAGAGAGGGAGACACAGAATCTGAAACAGGCTCCAGGCTCCGAGCTGTCAGCACAGAGCCCATCACGGGGCTCAAACCCATGAACCGTGAGATCCTGACCTGAGCCAAAGTCAGATGCTTAACTGACTGAGCCACCCAGGCGCCCCTAGGCACCCGTGTTTTAAGAGACATAAGAAATTTGGACCTCACCTGGATCCAGTCTGAGAGTGAAAATATTTTAGTAGGTAAAATGATCCCATTCATATAAATTAATATGACAGACATGTTTGCTCTTAGTTCTTTTTTCCTTTTAAATCATGTTTTATGTTCTACTTTCTGGTTTTATTGCTGCTTCATTTATTTTTTGAATCCTTTACTCCATATTGTGTTTTGCTTGTTTTTTTTTATGTGTATATTTCTTCTAATAATTTAAAAGGCTTTTATTTTCCCCCAAGTGGTTACCTTTTGTATGTGTGAGTATGTATTCTTTAGTATTGACTGAACGCTTTCTCAAAGAATGATAAAATTGCTGTATTTACACTAATTCCTACCTCCTCCCCCAATTTAGTTGATCTTATTATTACTGTTTTTCTGAATGTTTCCCTTTTGACCATATAAATATTCATATGTATCTGTTACTTACTTTATTAGCTTTAAATGATGTCTTTGACTGCCAGTTGTAAGCAAAATGTTATCAACATATTCGCAGTATTTTCTACCTTGTCTTCCCTTCCCTGAGCCTTGGTTTTACAATTTCTACATGATCAAGGTCTAAGACCTTTACCTTTGGCTCTAGAACCACAATGGCCACGTTACTTTGTTGCTGGTCTTAGTCTTGGTTACATGGATTTCATGTCACTTCAGTCCTGCTGTTCTGCTTTCTTCCACTCGCCTTTTGATTGGCTTCCCATTTCCCTCTTGTGAATTCCTCAAGCTCACGAGATTGACATTCTCGTGTTCTTGCGTGTTCGTAAATGTTACCTTCACACTTGATTGATAGATAGCTTCCCTGGATATAGCATCCTTAGTTTTTCTGTTATTTCTTTGTTTGAATAATGTGGAAACGTCTGAGGTTACCTTGGTTGTTTTCCTTCACCCTTAAAAGCGACTTGATCTTTTGGGTTCAAGGTTCCAAAGGAGTATTTGTCTTTGAAGTCCAGAATATTTACTAGATTTTATCATTCTTTGCTGATATTTTCCTGGGACATAGTAGAACTTTTTAATTGGTAGATTTACTTCTTTTTTTTTTGAAAATTCTTATAAATATCTGTTCTCTTCATTTTGATATGAATTACATATATGTTTGTCTACCTTCAGACCTACCATTTCTCAATCATCTTTTTTTAGCCTGTTAGTAATTTCTAATGATTTTTCTCACTTTTGTCAACTCTGTCCCCCATATCACCTTCCTATGCTTTTAGCGGTGTCTGTAGTTGGCTTTACATTTTCTTCTACTTGTTTGCTGAGCTCTACCATCTCATGACCTACATCTTTCGTTTGCCATATTTCTCCCCCTAAACATTTGTCTCTCTTCTTTGTGCTCTTGGTTTGTACAAGTAAGTTGAGTTTTAAAACTTTATGTGGTAATATGTTTGCTCATTTTTCTGGCGAGAGTTCTTCACCTACTGTTTTTTTCCCCACTCTTCTTGCCTTCTGTGTTATAATATCTTTATATTATAAATTCTCTGGGAGTTCCTTCCTGGTTATTAATTCCTCTTTTAATGAAGGAACTTTTTCCTGGACCAGCTGTTTGCGTGAGGTTCTGGAGTGGAGGAGGGAGGGCACGGCCATGTTCCAGGCCACCAGCACTTTCCTACAGGGACGTGGGCGTAAGATCTTTTCAGCTTTCCTTCTGTCTTCTAGCACCCGGCAATGAGAGCTGCAGACACGCTCCTAAAGCAGAGCTTCTCCTCCAGCCCACCGCACTAAGAGACTGCTTTCTGCAAGTATGACTTCTCTGTATGACTCATCATTGGCCCCACGCTGGCTTTTTCTGTTTCATGTCAAAATGGGTTCAAGAAAGCTCCCACTGTTCGGTACACATACCTGTCCTTATTATTACTAACAAGAGAGTGTGATTTCTTTTCTTTCCTTTCCCTTTTCCTTTTCCTTTCACTTTCCCTTTTCCTTTTTCCTTTCCTTCCCTTTCCCTTTCCCTTTTCCTTTCCTTTCCTTTTCTTACCCCGGGAGTGGCACTTACCTTGGAGGGTGCGTCTGGCCAGCTATCACCTGAGCTCTGCACTACAACTATTTTCTCTTAGCATCTTTCTGCACCCAGCTATGTGTTATGTCTGTGTTGAGAGGTCTTTGCTAGCTTTGTCAGAGGGAGTTCATTTCTTATTCTCCTTATTGCTTTTAGGTGATTTTCAAGAGAAGTGTTTTTCTTTTCAAGGGAGAAACAGCAACCAGGAGTTCCATACCAGTCTTTATTTTGGTCTATTTAGCTTACAGCTTCTATTTACTTATAGTTTCTGCTACTTAAGACATACTAATAACTCTATTGCATTAATACCTTTTTCTATGTGTCTTTTCAGTTTTTACCTTTGCTAACAGTTCATTGGTGCTCTCCCCATGGTTTCCTATTCAAATTTATGAGACAATTTGATTGGTACACTCTATAACCATTGTTCTTATTTGGACAGAACTTTCTGCCCTCTTAGTGAAACCTTGGATCAGCTCCTTTCACGGTCAAGTCGCTTTGGTTGAAGGTTCTTCAGTAACACAGTAGAGTATGTACAGCCGTGGACTGTCTCCTGCTCAGGGGGCTTGGGCACGAGGGTTTGTACAGACAGGCATAACAACTCGGGGTTGGGGTTGGGGCTGGGGCTGAGTTTGCAGGGTGTGGGGAAGCCTGGATGGAGTGGGACACACAGAGGAATAGGGCCACATGAGAATGAGTGTGCAGAGGGGGTGGCAGTTGCACTTGGTCCCCCCCCCCTTCTCCCTCTTCTTTTGTCCCTGTTCTCGGAAGTCCCCCACGGAGCAGAAGCTCTCATTGGCTCAGGACCTAGGTGACATTCAGGTGAGTCAGCCGCTGGACAGGGCCTAGGAGGGATGGGGTTTGGGAGTAAGAATATGCAAGAAGCACCAACGCAAGGGAGGATGGAGGAAGAACCCAGGTAGGAGACGATTGCCCCCCACATGGGGGAGCACACCCCAGGAACTGAGAAGAACAAACTGCAACAATTGTGCACCTGGAAAATTCCAAGACCGGGGCGGTGTTGGAAGGGAAGGAAAAGGAAGGATGAAGGCAAGATTCTCGCTAAAACAGCCGCAGAACTTGGATGCTAATTGATCATTTGGGCAAGATGGGTGCCAAAGACAGTACCACTGACTGAAACCCGGAAGTGGGAGGAGACCTGGAGCAGGAGGGGAATCTGGAGCCTGGGGTCAGGGGGAGAGGGCCGGCGAGGGCTTTAAGGGTCATCAGCGTTGAAGTAGTTCAGGTTATAAAGCAGTTTGGTTTGTTGTACACGTGTTTACTTATTACAGTTAATATTTTCTCTTAAGTGACTGGTAGAAACACCCATTACAGGCTAAGGTGGCAGTGATTCGGCTTGGCCTTTGGGTCTGAGCGGATGAAGACGATCCCTGGGGTGTGTCAGTGTGATGAGTGGGGGGCTTGCTCCTTTCACCCCACTCTCCTTCTGGCCTCCCTTCACTTCTGCAGCGCGTTCCCACTCTGCTCCTTCTGCAACAACGAGTGCAGGGTTAATAAGGTTCCTAATAAGACACAAGGTTAACGGAAAGACCATCTAGTTCAACCCGCTCCTTTTACAGAGGAGAAAACTGAGGCCCCTAAAAGAAATGACTTAAAAAAAATTTTTTTTTAAGTTTATTTATTTTTGAGAGAGACAGAGACAGAGTGTGAGCAGGGGAGGGGCAGAGAGAGAGGGAGACACAGAATCGGAAGCAGACTCCAGGCTGTGAACTGTCAACAGAGCCCGATGCGGGGCTCAAACTCATGAACTGTGAGATCATGACCTGAGCTGAAATTGGACGCTTAACCGACTGAGCCACCCAGGTGCCCCAGAAATGACTTTCTTAAAGAGAATGGGTCCCAGAAGCCAGGCCCCCTGACATTTGGTCTGGGGTCCTGTCCACAGAGCGGGCCACCTCTCTAACCAGTATGGAATGGTTTTCTCAATATCAATGATCTGCACTGCATGCGGGTTCACTCTGTGGATTTGCACACCACACTGTCCCCATAGAGTCCTGAAAACGAGCATTTTAGAGAGACTTCTCCAGAGCAGGCGGCCCAGCTTCTGACCCTGTGAACATCTGCGACTTTTAGGGAGTCCTTCCATCCGGTCACCGCACAGCATTTATTTTCTCTCTACACCATCGTTCTCTCCCCTTGCTTTGGGGGGGGTGGAGGTGGTTCAGGCCTCACCCCGCCTTGCCCTGATTGCAACAATAGGCTCCCATTGGTCCTTTGCCTCTTCTTTCTCTATTATGAACCAAATTGTGTTTCCCCAAAATTTATATGTTGAAGTCTTAACCTCCAGTGCCTCAGAATGTGACCTTATTTGGAGACAGGGTCTTTAAAGAGGCAGTTGAGTTAAAATGAGGTCATGTGGGTAGACTGTAATCCAATCGGACCAATGTCCTTATGAGAAGAGGAGATTTGGACACAGACACGCACCGAGAGAAGACCACACGAGGACACGGGGAGACAGACTGAAACCGAGGAGAGAGGCCTCAGAAGAGCCAACCCCTGCTGACACCTTGATCTTGGACTTCTAGCCTCCAGGAAGTAAGTCTTTCCTGTTTAAGCCACCCAGTCTGCGGTTCTTTGTTATGGAAGCCTGGGCAAACTAAGACACCAGGGTTCCCCTCCAGCCCGAGGGAGCCTTCTGCATGCAGTGCTGACCCCTCACCCCTACCGCATGAAGTCTAGTGTGGCCCGCAGCCCTTTCATCATCTGGCTCCCCCTCTCCAGCCTCATCTGGCCATGACACCCACACCCAACCTCAGGCGTTAAGCCGGAGACATCAAGCAGCTTCTAGTTCCTCTGGCAGACCACGCCCCTTCACACAGTACATTCCGTTCCAGCCTGGAGGGCTGTGCGGTTCTTCTGTCTGCCTGGCTAACTCCTGGCCAGCTGCAACGCCGGCTCAGACATTACCTCCCCCAGGAAGCCTTTCCACCCGCTCCGTCTCCTGTGCACCCAGCACCTCATTCATCTGTTCTGCATAGATCACACCAATACAATCATCCCGTTTCCTATCCCTCTTTCAGAGAACAAGTGTTTGCAAAGTCTACCCTTCTCTCTATGTCTGGGCATCCTTTGTTGAATTGGGTTGCATTTTGGATCTAAAAAGGTCATGGGCCTGTGCTCTAAGAAAATGTAAGAGGGGGCACTGGCTACAACCTGGCTCCAGCTAAGCCTGGCATTAGCCGGCGTGGCTCGTGAGAGTGTCGGGACCAGGTGTTTGTTGACTGCATGCAGAGCACAGTGGTCGGGTGCAGGCCTGTCTCCGTGTCTACATGTGGACTGACTTGGGCTTGCACGTTTCCGATTCCTAGTCATGTCTGTGAGGGGACCTAGCACAGTTTAGGGAAAGCACCACACAGGTTTAAAGGACACTTCAGGGGCAGAGAGTAGAGTCTGAGAGTATCGTGTCCCACCTCAGAGAGGCGTGGGCTTGAACTTCAGGGTGTGTGACTTTAGGGTGCGTTACTTATCTCCCTAAGTCCTGTTTTTTCTCATCCACCAAATAGGGATAGCAACACCTACCCCCTCGTGGTGGTTCGAGGATTAAATGCAACAACCTCTCTCTATCATTTACCTTCCTGCCAACCTGCTCCGTGTACCTGCAACTATCCACCCAGCCACCCAGCCACCTCTTGATCCGATGACCCATCTCTCCATCGCGTCTGTGTCCAGGTCCTGGCGCACACCAGTGCACAGTAGATGTTAGTCCCATCAAACAAGAAGGGACCTTTTCCTCGGCTTCAATGGCAGGGCTCAGAGAGACAGGGGCCTTCCTAAGCCTGTTCAGATGTGTGACCTCTGCTCTTACATCAACCACAAGCCCAGAGGAATCATAACGGTGACGGTGATGATGACGATGATGACAGCACTTGCAGGGCCTGTGGAGCCCCTGTCCACAGAGTGCTCCCTGTCTGCCATTCTGTGATACGCACCAAGAAATGCACGCGGTCCCATGGCAGGAAACCCTGACACCTGAATAAGAGAGGGCGAGAGAGTCGGGCAGCAGGTTTGCATACTGGCCCAGCCATGGTCCCTCTTGTCCGTCATGTTGGACTCTTCCTTGCCAGAAGGCCTGACCGGAGAACGCTCTTTCATCAGCCAGATGAGTTTTTCTGGGTGTTTGACCTTGAGGTCCTTTCCGAGCGCTTGGAGAGACAGTGGAGGTGGCTGGGGCCAGGGCGCCCTCCCCCACCAGCCTGCACGGCCCCTGCCCGCGCTGCAGAGGCCGGCTCGCCCTGGCAGCAGTCCCAGGCAGGAGGCCCCGCCCGCGCGCTGTCCCCGAGGGCCGTGTCCCCGTTCACGGGCCATTGGGTGCAGGCTGCCGCTCTCTCCTGACTAATTGCCGTCGTCCTTGTTAACACCCTCCCTCTGCCTCCACGCCCCACCCCCACCCCCGCTCCGGCGCTCCCCAGCGCGCGCCTCCCACTTGATGAACAAGATGTAAGTATACAAGTTATTAATCTTCCTGCGGAGGCAATTACAGCCCACAAAGTTCCTCCTCGGACGCATTGGCTCTTCTATGACAACCTTATCAGGTTAGCGATTTCAGATCGGCGTTAAGTGTTCAGAAATCAATTTTCAGCTTATTTTGTGTTGCGAAGTTTCCCATGCCTGAAACCGCACTGCTAATTGAACAAGAGCAGTTGATGTTTTAGCAGTAATTAAAGATGGTAATTATGCCCAAATCTCCCCCACGGCCCCGCCGTGTTTGCTCTTGGACCTGTCAGAACGGTGGGCAGGCCAAATCAATCTTAATAAAGTTGGCACTTCAGAAATCTCCCCAGAAAGAGTGTCACCTTCTGGGCGGGGATGATGGAGCCACAGGGAGCGAGGGGGACGGCATATTGGGGGCCGTGGGGTGACCAATTAGCCGGACAGGCAGGCAGCCATCGGAAATGACCGGTCCTCTGAATGGTCTCGGAGGGAAGGCATGTACGAGGCGGGGTGAGCACGCTTGGCATTGGCTCGTTTGACGAGGGTCCGTGGGCTCTGGGGCTTCGGGGTGTCCCGAGTTGTCTGATAGCTGGCTTTGGGGTGACTAGGGCGGAGTGACAGTGGCCTGCAGTGCAAGAGCCCCGTGAGGGCCGATCAAGGAGGCAGCGGGGGTCTGGGCCCTGGACTGGTGTGTTTGCAGATGGCAGGTGCCCGCTGTGTGCTTGCTGTTTCTAGGGACTCCCTTGTCCTGGGAGGGGCAGTCCCTCCAGTGTTAGCGCGGCAACAGTAATCGACGTCAGAGCACCAGATTAAACAACATGCTTAACGCAGTCATGGCGGGGCATGCGGGATGCATCAGGGGTTGCGCTCCAGGAGGGGACTGCCATGCACTGCTGTTGTTCTCCTGTTTTATAGGGAGAACTTGAGAGCCATTTTCCAAAACCGTCTAAGCAGGGCGCCAGCTGCTCTGGAGGGAAAGCCCACCAGAGGCTGGACATGCCAGCTGCCCAGCATTATGGCTTCCGGAGGCCACGAGGAGCCCCCAGCCTCAACCCGCTCTTTGCAAGGCCATCTAGAGAGAGCCATCCGGTCGTTCAGTGGGCATTCCTATCTGCGCCTCCACGATGACTAGGACGCGGTCCCTGGCCAAGGGAGCTTTAGGGTCCAGCGGGGAAGAAAGAGTGGTGAGCGGATCATAGGGAAGTACAGCGCAGTGTCCTCACCCAGCCGTGCTGGCTTGCGGGGCCACTGAGGAAGAGCCTGGGCGGGTGAGGGAGGGGCTCCTGCAAGCTGGTCTTCAAGGCCGAGTAGATGTTGAACGAGTTGAAGTTGGAAGGGTTCCGCTCAGGCAGAGGCTCAGCGTGACAACGTCACGGAGGCGTGAAGCGTTGTGGCACGTGGGGGGGCCCTGGGGTGTAGAGGGGGAGGCCGGAGGCACGAGAGAAGAGTGTGGAGAGGAGGATGTCACATCAGGGTGTTTGGGCCATGCAGAGCCATCTGGAGATGGGGGACGGGAAGCCACCAAAGGGGTAGCACGGAAGATGTCAAGTTCACTTTTGAGAGAGTTCGCTCTAACAGCTGTGCGTGGGTGGCAGCGTGGAGCCTGGTGTAGCACTTGGGGCTCAGAGACACATTGCCTGGCAGCTTTTAGAATGACTCCTGGATCTTTCTGGAAACGCTGGAGGGATTCCTTGGACAATTGCTGTCCCCACTCTTGTGTTTGGTCACATGTAGCCAGTCCGTGGGCAACTGAGCGGAGTCTGGCCCATGGCCAAATGGTCCCCACAGCTCCGTGCTCAAAACTGCCTTGGTCCAGCCCCTCCCTGCCTCAGTGGGTTTGGGACGAAGCAGACAGGTTGGTGGCAGCCTGCCCAGTAGCAGTGTCGGGCTGCTCGGTGACACGGACTGTCCCAGAGAAGAGAGCAAGATAGGCAGGATCTCTGGCCGCAGAAGCGTCCACCAGTCCCCGCCCAGCACGCAGCCTGTCGGCCCTGGGGGTGTTTGAAAGCCTGGTGATTTAGGCACTGTTCACACAGGCGTGTGTGTGTGTGTGTGTGTGTGTGTAACGAACATGCATGCAAACCTGCCCGACTGTGGACACTCCGAGCAGTGCTTCCAGGCACAGCAGACGTGCTCACCGACACACCATCCACGTGTGTGCCGTTTGCACCCCCAGCCGGGCACTCCGGCTGGGCATCTGTGCACACTCCCGGCCCTAATGGGAATGTTTGCCCTCTGGTCCAGGTGGCATCAGTTTAAAAAACGAGGTAATTTGGGAGCCAGACAGGTCTTCAATCAGAGGGCTTACGTCTTCAGGGAAGGCAGTGGGTGTGGGGTGGGGAGCGAGTGCAGAGGAAGGTGGGGGGAGAGAAGCCGAGCGGGGTCCTTTGGCTTCGTCTGGGGGTGGACATCCCTCTTCCCATGTCCTGGTCACCTAGGGGGGGTAGGTGTATTTGGCCCTTGAGACAGTCCCTTCCCTGCGGGGTCAGGTCAGTCTTCACTGATGCCCACAAAGTTCTGGCAGCTATAGGGGAGGATTCTGGTTCCGCCTCCACAGTGATGGGAAAGCGGGTCAGAGAGGTTTTGAGTCTAGAGTTCCTTTTGCTCAACTCTTACCGTGTTTAGATCAGTGAACAGAGGCCCCGAGGGGACAGTGACTTGCCCCGGGTCACACTGAAGCCATGTGAGGATGCACCTCCCGTAATTCTGAGGTGCCTTCTCGAGTCACCCCTACGCCACGACCTGGGAGGGGCTCCATGGGGTTTGGCCAGCCGAGGCCTGCAGATGCGTGCAGCTCAAGGTCAGGTGATGCCTCTCGTAACGCGCCGTCGTGCAAGCGGAGGGTCTGAGACGGCGCCGCCAGCCCCGCGCCACCAGACACCCCACCTCGCTCACCCGCTACAGCGCGTCTTTGGGTTCCTGCTTTTAAAAGCTCTTCACTTGTAGGTGTCTTCTCTGCCCCCTCAATGCTGTCCCCTGAGTCCTGTTTACTTCCCGCAGGCGGGACCCTCTCCTGGGGACAGCAGCCCTCTGGCTCCCTAACTTCAGCCAGACTCCTCTCTGGTGGCGTCTCAGGAACAGAACAGCTGGTCACTTGCCCCTGACGTTTCCCGAGGCCAGTCCCCTAGGCTGGTCCACTTTACAGACATAAACCGCAGGAACTTCCTAATCTTTGACTTCCCTAGGAAACCGCATCGGTGGGGAAGATACCGGGGATGGCGGGGGCGTTCTGAGCGAGGCCGGAGCTGATTTTTGTTTGTACCATGACGGGACCCAGTCTTTCTTGGGCGGAGCTGCCGTGCCAGGCCCTGCGGGGCCCCATTCAGGCAGCCTTGGGAAGGCGGGAGGCCAGGTTAGCGCCCCAGGACCAGCCGTGCCCATGACTTCCGGGCGCGTTGACCACTGAGCATCCTGTCACCTTGGACCCCGCCCCCTCTCCAAGTCCTCTCTCTCAGCCCGCCTGTCTGTGTTCCTGAAGCCTCTTCCCTGGATGGGTGATTGATTAATTGATTTACATATTTATTAAAATGTATTTTAGTAGCGTCTTTGCCTTTGATGCCAAATCTCATTTCCTATTGTGGGGCTGCTGACAGCCGGCATTGTAAATGCAAAGACACTTTACAAAACAATTTAAATAGCAATTGCCACCAGCTTAAAAATGAGCAAAACAGACAAATAAAATACTGATGAGGAAATTGGCAGCTTCAGGACAAGGAGGGCCAGGGGTTTCTGAGCAGCCAGCAGCCCCCAGAGCCGGGACGGTAAAAGCTGTGTAATTGTGTCTTTGGAATGGCCCAGATTCTAGGTGTGGATGAAGGGAGGTTAATGGTTGCTGCTCAGGGAGCAGAAGTCCTCAGCCCTTCAAGGCGACCCGCCTTCAGGGAACTGTTCTGAGCAGAGGGGAGAGACAGAGGCAGGGCGCAGTCGGGGCTTGCACCCCTGATCTTTGTGCTGCTGTCTCAACTTGCGGGGCTGTGTCTGCGTGCCCGGGGGAGCCCTGCGGGCCCCGAGGCTGGCCTGAGGATCTGGGAGGCCAGCAGGCAGCTCGTTCTTGGCCCGGCAGTGGAGTGGGAGGTATGCGGACAGGAAGTTCAGTCTCTGGATTCTGGGACAGCCTAGCCCAGCCGTGACCCTTAGGCAGGCCATGTCCTCCCCCGGGGTTTATGCTTCCTCTGGAGGATGCGCTGTGTCAGAAAGCCAGGGGCACTGGCCTGGGGCACTGGAGGCCTGGTGTCCGACCTGCTCCTCACCTCCTCCTTGTGTGACTTCAGGCAGGTTGTATTCCCTCTCTGGGCCTCATCTGTGGCCCAGGGGATGTGATGTTTTGTGAATGTTTTTTTTCTTTTACTCTCTGATTCGGTGGGGACCCATGATACTGTGTGGTCCTCACTGGTGGCCTGATTGGAGAGAGGGAGAGAGCGGAAGGTGAGTGCATGTGTGGTGGGAGGGGACCATGTGCAGAAGGCGGCCGGGACCAAGCCAGAATCCGGAGCAGGACATGCTGTATTGGCCCTGGGAAAAGACAGTGATGGAAGCTGTCCGCAGACGCCAAGTCTCCCTGGCTGTGCCTTCTCTGTCCCCGTCCTCGAGGCTGCCCCGCAAGGATCCCCCGCTGCCTCTCCCTGCTGCTAGATTTACTTCCCGCATGAGCTCATTTTGCAGCCATCCTCTCTTTTTCCAAGACGCTCAGATTTTCATTTCCAGTTTTGACCTCTTCCCAGAACTCTAGTCTCATAAATCCAGCAGCCTGTAGGACGTCTCTCCTTCATGTCTTGCTGTCACCGTAAAATGTCTAATGCCGCATTCCGCATCTTCTCTCACAAACCACTGCTTCCCTGTGACCCCGGCCTTCCTCCTCCTCCTCTTCCTCTTCCTCTTCTTTCTCTTCCCCTTCCTCTTCTTGTTTTTTCAGTGCATTCTGCTCACTGTAGTTTCCTGTATCCAGGCAGTTATCAGAAGAAACTTTGTATGGTGTTTCCAGCTTTGAAGGCACCTTCCCGTACACGGTTACATTTCTTACCGCAAGTGAGCACCGAGCAGCTAGTACCTGTCAGGCCCAGGAGTGAACAAAGCAGACACGGCTCCCGCCCGTCATGAGGCTTAGCTTCCAGTGGTTTCTCTCTGTCGCAGACGGGGACTCTGACTGGGTGGCTTGTTCACGGGTACAGAAACCTTGCTTTGCTTGTCTGGGAAGCTTCCAGAGACTTCAAGCACAGATTCGGGTTCAAGGCACGTGATCCAGATATACATACATATCTTTATACATTAATATATATTATAGAATATTATTATATATGTAATATATTATATATTACATATGTAATGTATTATATTATATATTATGTATGTAATATGTTATATATATATATTATATATATATATATATATATATATATATATATATATGGGCCAAAACTGTGGGGAGCATTTTGTCTAGACACAGCACTGTCCTAGCCGCTGAGGGTTTGAAGACAGGGTCCCAGTCCCAGCCCTTAGGAAACTTACAAGCTGGAGGAACAATGTAGCCACAGAGAGTCAAGAAACAAACCAAAACGGGACACCTGGGTGGCCCAGTCCGTTAAGCATCCAACTCTTGATTTCGGCTCAGGTCATGGTCTCCCAGTTCAAGCCCTGCACTGGGATCTGAACAGACCGCGCGGAGCCTGCCGGGGATCCCGTGTCCCCCTCTCTGCCTCTCCCCTGCTCAGAAGCATGCTCGCTCACTCTCTCTCAAAATACATAAATAAACACTTATTTTAAAGAAGCAAACCAAAACAATAGGCACAAACACAAGGGAGTGCTCTGTTCATTCAGGGGTCCATTCATTCATTTAACAAATAATTATTGAAGACCCAAAATGGAGGCACCTGGGTGGCTCAGACGGTTGAGACTTAGACTCTTGATTTTAGCTCAGGTCATGGTCATGATCTGTGAGTTGGGCTCATGTTGAGTATGGAGCCGCTTAAGATTCTCTCTCTCTCTCTCTCTCTCTGTCTCTCTGTCTCTCTGTCTCTCTCTCTCTCTGTCTCTCTCTGTCTTTCTCTCTCTCTGTCTCTCTCTCTCTCTCTGCCCCCTAAAAAAAAAGACCCTAAATGTGCCAGGCACCGTGCTAGTTGCTGTGAATGAAGAGAGAAAAAAAATAGTCTGGGGGCACCCGGGGGGCTCAGTCGGTTAAGCATCCGACTTCGGCTCAGGTCATGATCTCATGGTTCATGGGTTTGAGCCCCACATCAGGCTCTGTGTGACAGCTCAGAGCCTGGAGCCTGCTTTGGATCCTGTGTCTCCCTCTCTCTCTCTCTGCCCCCTTCCCCTGCTGGTGCTCTATCTCTCCCCAAAATAAATAAATATTTTAAAAAATTAAAGAAAAGAAAAGAAATAGTCCCTGCCCTCAAGGAGCCCATGCTCTGGTGGAGGAGAAAAATGTGCAACCAGGGATCAGCACGGAGCGGGACAATGGAAGCAGGAAGTGCAAGATACTGCGGGCGGGTAGGGGGGAGCAGAGATGAGGGGCCAAGGTTAGGGGGCTTCCTGGAGAAGGGAAGGGCTGCGTTGGCCTCTGCGGACCAGCACGCATCAATCAGCGAGCGGAAGCCGGCGGCCGGTGGTTGGTGGGGCAGGAGGGACAGTTCAGGGGGACAGCACATGTGTAGTGAGCATGACCGAGCCGTCCTGCAAGGCTGGCACTTAGAAGGCTTAATGTCAGGCAGGTGGTAATGAGTGTGAGGGCAGGTGCCCTCAGCTGCGAAGAGGGCTCTCCTGGAGAGATCGGCAAAGGCTTCCCGGAGGAAGTGTGCCCTCAGCTGCCCACGGAAGGGGCAGGGAGGACTTGCACTCTGGGGATGAAGGAGGAAGGCGCTGAGCTCCCCGGGGCTCCCCGTGCCCTGTGCTGACAGGCCCTCCACGTGCGGGTCCAGCCCGCTTCGGCTGTCCTTCCCGGTGCCCGCTGCTCAGACTCTGTCCTGGGCAAACGGGAAGGCCTGCGACTCCCATGCTTTCCAGCAGTTACTGCTCCTCTTGGAAGAGCCTTCTCTGTGGTTCTGAATGTCAAGATCATAACCATCCTTCAAGATCGGGGATTCACAGGCCTCTTCGTCCACCCCTCCCTGCCGACGGACGGTCTCTCTCTGTCTCCCCTGCCGAGTGTCCCTGATAATGGGGCGTCTCCCCGCGTCTGCCCCGAGTTCCCTGTAGCATGAGCATCTCTGCTGCGGCTCCATGGGGCGGGAGGAAGAGGGTCTCATCTGACAGGTGCAGCCTTTCCCTGTGTGCAGGTCAGTCCCGGCCACCCCCCCTGAGCAGGTTACGGCAGTGGCCTCTCCGACTGGAAGGCAGCACTGAGTGGACACCCCCCGCTGTGCAGGAAACGCAATCCGTGCCTCTTGATTCTGTCTAATGAGCAGCAAGCTCTCCATCCATCCGTCCATCCATCCGTCCAACCATCCATCCAACCATTGATTAATGATAATGCCCGCGCAGGCGCTCAGGTGCAGTGGGAGATCCGGGGGCCCTTGGCCCTTATATTTGGTGGGCCCTGCCTCAGCTGTGCCAAGGGGGCAGGGATGTGGGCATGTGGGTCTGAGCTTTGGCTCGAGTTGTAGGAGCCGGGAGGCAGGGGGATCCCGGGGAGGCAGGACCCAGTGTGGGGGGTGGCCCTCAGAAGGGGCGAGGCGAACCACTTTGCTAGTCCCCACCCGGCCCCACGTGCTGCTTCCTGAGCTCTTCTCTGCCAACCCCCAGGGCACCTTGGGTCTGTCTTTAATAAGGGTTTTTTTCTTTTCATGAGGCAGCATATTGTGTGGTGGTTGAAACACAGGCTCTGGTGGGCACCTGGGGGGCTCCATCGGTTAGGGCTCTGACTCTTGATTTTGGCTCAGGTCGTGATCTCACCACCAGCCCCCAAGTCGGGCTCTGTGCTGTCAGCGCTGTGCCCGCTTGGGATTCTCTCTCACTCTCTCTCTGTCTCTCTCTCTGTCTCTCGCTCTTTCTCAAAATAAATAAACTAAAAAAGAGAGCGAGCGAGAAACACAGGCTCTGAGGTGGGGCACCTGGTTTTGCCTCCTCCCATTAGCCAGGTCCTTGAGCTCTCCGAGATGGCACCTCCCTCAGGGGGCGGGCGTAGGAAAGACACAGATGGCGTGTGACCGGCCTGGGCCCGGACATGCCACGGTGAGTCTTTAATGAGTGATAGCTGTCGTTATCATGACGCAGAGATGCAAAATGGCGTTCTCTGCTGTCAAGAGGGAGAGATGGGTAAACATGCAAAGGAACGGTGCCCGCATGCGGGTATGCGTACGGTCGCCTGCACTCTTGTTGGCCCGTCCCCAGTGGCCTCGTCACACACAGCTTAGGGTGAGAAGTTCAGCTGGGGCCCTGAGCACAATGAAGGAGCTAAGTGGTCAATGGGAAAATCAAACCCACAACCTTGGCTCCGTTAGGATCCTGGCACACAGAGCTGGTACGCAGCAGCCCTGATGCCATCCAGCCACATGGGCGCCCCTGGGTGTGAGGCCCCTCGTAAGGGTATGTGGGAGGTGGCTGAAGCCACACAGAAGACCCCCCCACACCCCCCAAGGAGCCCTCCTCATTCTCCTCCCTCCAGAGTCCCAGGTGGCCCCCCTCCCGCTCCCTTCCCAAGGAACACTCTCCATGGCTGTCCCCATGGCAACTGCCATGGGGACCCCGTGGGGGGATAAGAGAGGGATGAAGGAGAATAATCACGAATTATTTGTTTGGGAAGAGCAGAAAGGAATGGAGAGGGGAGTGGGAGGGAGAAAAGATAGGGAGGCAAGTAGAGACAGAAGGGAGAGAGAAAGCAGAGAGAGAGAAGGAGAGGGAGAGGGAGGGAGAAGAGAGTCTTTTCTTTGGGGAAAAATGGAAATTTAATCAGATCAGTTTTTATAGTGCAAATAGAAAATCAGTTTTAATAAAGCCAAAAGGAAATGCAAAACAGCCGCTTGAGATGGAGATTGTGTTAAACAGATAGCTCTTTAAGAGTAGCTGAGTCTGGGGTGTTTATTGTGCACGACAGAGCGAGGAGGGGGCTTCTGGCTGAATTTCAAGTAGGCGTTTGATTTGGCTTTGGGGGTGGGCGATGAGCCCCTCCCGGCCCCTCCTCCCTGCACTCAGGCCCATCTGTCCAGGGAAGGCGCTCTCCCAAAATGAGAGAGAGAGAGAGAAGGGGAGGGTGGGGACGTCGGGGGCACCGTCCTGGCCCAGAGCAAGGAGTCACCCTCCCCTTCTGCGGGGGCAGGTGCAGGGCGGGGCGGAAGCTCCCGGAAGGTCTGGCCGGTTCCTCCAGCCCAAAGACTGGCCTCGGCCCTCCACGGACCCACCCACTGTTTTCAGCTCCTGATTCTTAATTATAGTTCTGGCCCAGCTCTTGGTTTTATTGCTTTCATTTATTATAAAAAGACCAGTGTCTGTTTTTTTTTTGAAACGGCTATCTGGTCAAATCACGGTTGATAAGCAACACTGAGCTGTCTTTTTAAGACAGGCCAAATTTATCACAGTTAAAAAAAAAAAAAAGGCAAGCCTTCGATGGCCCTATTAGAAAATTTCCCCCCCTTTTCCCAGAGTGACATTTTAGTAAAAGGCTTTATTTTTCCCCTCAGCTTTCACAAAGCCATCGCCTTGAAAAAGAGAGAGGGGGAGGAGGGAGAATGAGCCGCAGAACACTTTTGAGGCTGTTCCGTAGAATATACGGAGAGGGCACGGAAGATAACAGGCTCTGTCCTAATGGGGCTGTTCGCTCAGGAGGCGAAGAGGGGCCTTTGGCACGTGTTTGTTAGCTGTTATTTTTGTAATTAGAAGAGAAACTGCACTTTACGGTTCAGGAACGCAGCGATTCAAGGCTGCAGGGAAGAACGGGGTTCTGGGCACGAGGGGTCGGGAGGAGGGGGGGATGGGCAAGATGGGGGTGGGGCCAGGCTGGCGGTCCCTGGGGTGCAGAAGCTCATCTGTCAGCAGTGAGGCTGGCTCGCAGCTGGAGAGGAGTGCTGTCCGTCCATAGGGTCCCCTGTCCTCGCCACCATCCAGGTTCATGGACGCGGGTGAAGCCGGGCAGTGGGCCCATGAGGCTGGTGCGGGCAAGGGCAAGTCTTCCGAGGAAGGCTCTGACCCCCTGCTGGTGGAGGACAGAGCTTCAGAACGGCCATTCTGTGGCTCAGCCCGGAGCCCGAAGCAAACAGTCATTTCTTGCTGCTCACACAGTTGGCTATAGAAAGACCAGACCCCCCGAGCGGTGAGGGTGGGTCTCTGCTCCTCCAGTGGGTGGGGGCTTCTTCGGGGAGCGGGCCTGTGCCTAATTCATGCAGACGTGCAGCCTCCGCGGTAGCTGGTGAGAGGTGCTGGATGGAGCAGACCCGCAGGCGTTTGGAGGCTCACCTCCTGGACACCTTGACCTTCGGACCCTCCTTGACGCCATCTGATCCCCGACGAGGGCTGCTCTGTTCCTCCTGGGCCTCTTTCTTCTGTTTTTCTCCCCAGTGGTATTTCTCAACGTGTCATTTTGAACAAAGACAGCTTTAATTGTTCACCAGCTACCTCCCTTTGTTCTGGCCCTGAGATCAGGGTTTCCGCGGAGCACCGCTCCGCCGTGCCCTGCTGCGCCCCGTCTCTTTCCCAGGGTGGGCGTCCTCAGCCGGGGCGGCTCAGGGTCTCCTGCTCCCTGGCGCTGAGCACTTGACCCAGCGGCGACGGCAGACCTGACATCTGCCGCCGTGAGATCCAGAGAACGTTAGATTTGGAGGGGCCTGGGCCACAGAGGCCAGGGCCCTCGTGACGGAGCGGAAGGGGCTTGGGCTTTGGTGCCAGAGAAAGCTGGAGAGCTTTGGAAAACTCTTTGACCTCTCCAGGCTTCAGTCTTCTCGTCCGTGAAATGGCAGGGCCTTGTCGGTGGTATTAAATACAACGTTGGACATAAAGCTTGTGCCCCAGAGCCCAAGATGGAGCAGGTGCTAGCCTGCACCCCCCTGCCTGAGAGCTGGCCGTCTGGAATGGGCTGCATCTCAAAGGCAAAGGTGTGGGGTCAGCCCAGCAGCCCGTGTCCCGGCAGAGCCAGGGCTAGAACTCCCAGTCCGCCGTCACTTTCGTTACCCCACAGTGTCTCTCCCACCTCCAGGGCCATCTTGGGTAGGCCATTCCATTTCTCCAGGCCTCCGTTTCCCCATCCTAGATGATCCCTGGGGTGGTCCAGTTCTAAAAAGTCCAAATCATATGAATCCATTCAGGAACTCTCTGGGTGCTTCGATCTGGACATGGAGGCCACACCTGGAGGCTGGGTGGCCGAGCTGCCGCTGAGCCTTCCCTGCAGACATCACAGACTTGGATGACCCAGCCTTGAAAACAGGTCTCACAGCATTTGAGGACTACCGCCCTCAGTTCCCAGTGAGCAGGCACAGAATAGGACCACCAGCTGGTTGCAATTGCAGAAAACTATGGGACTCCCTGGGATGTAGGACTTCTGGTGCTTCCCCAGTGGGGAAGTCCTGGGCAAACCGGGGTGAACTGGTCACCCTCGGACAGGGCTTACGTTGGGTTCTGTGCCTGTGAG
The DNA here is from genome assembly GCA_004023785.1 of Mungos mungo. Classification (NCBI taxonomy): domain Eukaryota; kingdom Metazoa; phylum Chordata; class Mammalia; order Carnivora; family Herpestidae; genus Mungos; species Mungos mungo. Next base: position 33,919 of record PISW01002154.1, read on the forward strand.
TTGGGGCCCCGCTATGGGCAAGGCACAAGGATGCAGTAAGGACAGAAGTGATCCTTACCTCGGGGGTGCTCGAAGCGCAGAGGAGGAGCAGCATAATGGGCACACTGAGTGCCCACAGTGCGTGAGAAGGCTGCTGACTGAAGCCTGTGCGGGATCCAGGCCTGGGGAAGGGGAGGAGAGCTCTGGTTTGGAGGGGAAGGAAGGCTTCCCAGAGGAAGTGGCAGTAGAGACTTTGAAGGCCGAGGGATGTCTGCCAGGCAGGATAGAAGCAGGGCTGGGGTTGGAGCACCAGAGGCAGAGCCTGGAGAGATGCAGCTTGGGAGCAAAACGGTGCGAAGTGGCGGCGGCGGGGCAGGCGGCTACAGAATTTCCCCTTCCCGTGCCACATGGGGGTGAGGTGGGATGAGGCTTGGAAGCAAGGAAGTGCTCAGGACCAGGGAAAGGCTGGGGTGCTCTCTCCACTTACGGATGGAGACATAATTTCTAACGAGTGTCCTGGCCGAGGAGAGTGTGACAGAACTCTCCATGGCAGCGCTGCTTGGCTCCCGGGATGGCTGGGTGCCTGGCCCGTGGCTGGAGGCCAGTGGCCCAGAGCCCAGGGAAGCCAGCTGGTGACAGGATAGAGTCGTCCTGGCTTCAGCCTCGGCCAGGCAGACCGCTGGGCTCCGACCCAGGCTGTGATTCCTGCAGGACCTCCTCTCAGAGAGAACTAGCTCTGCAAAGAGGTGGAGACACTGTTTTGAACGTGTCTCCTTGCTCTGGGCTCCCTTGCGTCAGTCACCAGCAGGGAATCTGGCGACCTGGCCTCTTTTGGGGGCCTGAACTAAGCCATCTGGCCAAGGCTAATTCCGCTCCTTCTGCCCCTGTGGTCAGGGCTTCTGGATGATTAAGGAGCCATGGGCCAGAGTCAGGTGGTGAGCAATGGACCTCCATCCGAAGATGAAGCTGGAGATGGGAGAGTTGAGTGACCGCATCAGTGACTCTCGGCCAGCCGCACTCACACCTTCCTCCCCTCTGGGACACAATGCGTTGTCTTGGTTCACCTCAAATCCTCTTTGCAATGAAACAGAGTACTATAACCAACCAACCCATCAATCAATCCACCATGACAAGTTGAGCAGAAGCTTCCACACAGCACTGCACGGGAAGGAAGCCCAGGAGTCAGGTGCCCAGTGAGTCCCGAGATCTGGCTGCATTCACAGCCCTCATCTCTCGGGGCTGTGAAGTATACTTGGCCTTGAGAGATTTGGTGCCAGAGGCTCCCATGCTTTTTTCTCCTGACCCACAATTGTTTACCAAGGAGGATAATTCTGGGGGCCCGAGGCTAGAAAGATTTATATGGGTACTTAAACCCAGTGGACCAGATGCAGACAGTGGTGACAATATAATCACATGTGTGTGTGTGTGTGTGTGTGTGTGTTGGGGGCAAGCGCATACTTGGAGCTTAGTGTAGCAGGGTTGGGCCTCACCCTGGCCCTGTCCCTCAGCTGCATGTCCCCTCCTCCCTGTGCCGGGGACACTTGGCCACCCAGGCCTTATAATTTTCTGTTCACTTAGTAGGTCTCCCCAGTAGACTGAATTCCTTGAGATCGGAGACCTCTTTTTTCTTGCCTTTGTATCCCGAGGGTCTGGCCCAAAGTAGAAACTCAATAAATGTTGGTTGAATGAATGAATAAACGTTTGAATATCAGAAATACCTGCTCCCCGACCTCTCTCAGGATTATTGGGAGGATCCAATGAGATAATGCACATGAAAGCACTTTGTAAATTGCAGAGCTCTATACAAATGCAAATCATCTGCAGCTTTGGTGGAAATTATTATTCAAATTATTATTATTATTTTCACTGTAAAGGAGGACAGGGAAGGAGAGGGCAGTGGAATGGGTCCCCAGTGGTGGGAGCCCAGCGCTGGGGCAGCTCTCCCAACCCTGCCTGGGAGCCCCTTTAAATCCTCCCTGAGCACGGCTACCTCCCCGCGGGGTGGGCCCCACCGCAGCTGCCGGGCTGGGGCCGAAGTCGCTGTTGGAATCCTGCCCAGCGTGGGGACAGGAGTTACAAGTACATCTTACCCTGAACAAAATGAATTAAACGCCAAGCTCTAAATGAAAAAGGTTTTCTTTTCTCTGCTGTTTTCTTTCTTTCTTTTTTTTTAAGTGGAAAAGGTGGTGGGCTAGAAATAGGGCGATAGCAGAGAGAGAAGGAGGGAGACAGGGGCACCCCAACACCCGGAGTGCACCCCGTCTCCAGGCTGAGCTCATAATTCCAAAGCTATTATCCCGCCTCTTCACCCCCTGGCCTGTGGGAGGGAGGGCGAGGCGGCTGGGCGGCCGCAAGACTCAGAGCAAAGGCGTGATTGATAATTGGTGACTGTAATTCTATAATTCATCTCCCTGCACCGCAGTGAAATTAAAAGAGTTTAGGTTCCCAAGCATAATGATCATCAATTAAACGCCGGGGAGATTTAGTGTCCTCATTTGAATTTTGTTTTATTTGTTTAAATGTCTCTTTCGGGGGGGGGGATGTCAGGAGTGGGGAGCTGGGCACTGGGGACGGGGCGGGAGGCAGGTGCCAGGCGGGGGGGTGTCCGAGGCACTGGCCAGGCCGGGCTGCCCGGGGGACGGTGGAGGGCTGAGCAAGGCCCGCGGGGCGGCGGGCTCACCGAGACAGGAGATCCATCATCCCGGGCCTAATCAGTTAATACTGATAAACTGCCAGCAATAACTGCCAATCGCACCGCCGTTCTGGAACTGCCAGTTCATTCATTTAGGGAGTGCGGCGGCACGTCGGGGGAAGAGCTCCCTGCCCTGGTCTGTTCTGCGTCTCTGTCTCCGTGTCCCTCGCCCAGGCCAGGGCCACCGCCGACCTCTGCGGGGAGGGAGACGGAGCGCCCGGGGGAGGCCCGGCAGGCTGCGGGGCTGGGTCCGGCCTGGGCTGGCCCGGGTGGGCGGGAAGGGCCGCCCTGCGGGTCCCAGCCCCCGCGCTGGCGCACAGATGGCAACAGCTTGGAGGATGGGTCTCAAAGCCCAGCGGCGGGATCTCCTTGTGCGGGGCCGAGAGAGGGAAGCCTCCGAGTCGGGCTGCTCCGAGAGGCCCTGCCCTGCCCAGCTGTGTGACTCAGTTTCCATCTCTGGAGAGGAGGGGCCTGGGTTGGTGGCCTCTAGGGGTTTTCTGAAGCCAACTTTCCGTGCTGGTCTGGAGGAGGGGGGGATAACACACCCTCTGCCCTCTGTTCCAACCCCCTGTAATGTGAGACTCTGCCGTCCAGAGGCCCCTCTCCACCGCCACCCCGAGCCCCTCCTCCCTCCCCAGTTGCTGTCCATTTCTGTGGGTTGTTACTGCACAGTTTCCCTGGCACACTCTGATTCCGACTTCTCACTTGCAATCAAGAAACTAAAAATAGAGCATAATGGAGCTCTCCAACGGGGGTGGTGGGGGTGGGCAGAGGACGAGGAAAATGCTTGTTCCTCCTGGGAACGAGACCTCATCAGCTCTACTTAGGGAGTTAGAAATTCAGTCCAGACCATTGGCAGGGGCGGCGTGTGGGACGGGGAGCCTTTGTGATCACCAAGTGGGGAGCTTGAGAGAAGTGTGTGTGTGTGTGTGTGTGTGTGTGTGTGTGTGTGTGTAAGGGGGCGTGGGGGAACGGGGGGCTGGGCAGAAAGAGGGTGGGCCTTTTAGATACTAGGGGATGAGGCCTTGACCAGTGGCTCCCCGCCCTGGGTTGAGTGAGAAATGAAATCCACAGACCCTAGGGGCTCACTTGGGCACCCGAGGCCTTGTGTTCTAAGTCACCTGCCAGAGGGGGCACCCCATTCTAAACTTAATAAAGGCATCTTGTGTAAACGGAGGCTCCGAGAAGGCTGGTGGTGAGGGGCTGTGCTTTGGTCTCATCTGGCTGCTAGACAGACAGGACCCCGGGCAGAGGCTTCCCCCGCAGTAATGGCATCTTGGCTCGTAAGGAACCGCTGTGTGCGAGCTGACATGACAGACTTGATGAGACCGGAGACTTTGCCGGTGGCGGCAGGGCGGGGCTGGGACTTGGCCCACAGGAGAGAGGGCTGCGGGGATCTGGACGCCCAGACGGCCGGTCCCAGAGCACAGACAGCCCCTCTCCCCGGAAGACCCCCCCGGAGCTCAGGGAGGCAAGTGGACATGTGTAAATCGCTCAGCAGGTACTGGGGGAGACAGGTGTGGACCCAGAGCCCTAGCCTGCAGTCTTCTCTGCACCACTCCCTGCCCTTGGGCATGCCGCTTCTTCCTCTGAGTCTCAGTTTCCCCCTCCTGCCTAACAGGATGTATTGCTCAAAGGCCCTGAGGACGGAGAAACGCTCTATCAATCAAAGGCTCGTAGTCACAACTTTCATCTCTCGTACATAAAAACAGGCCCCAGCCCAGCCTTATCTTCCAAGGGGCAGTGCAGAGGGAGGCCTTTATCTGCACCCCTGTCTGGGGCTGCCTCACTGGCCCCCCCTTCCTCTCGCAGGGCTATCGTTAGGGCCCATGATGGATCCCCTCCTGGGGGAGGAAGGGAAATGGCTGATATTAGAATCCAGAGACCAGCCATTTTTTGGTACCACTGATTCAAATCAAGATACTGTCTTTCCGTCTCCCCGGCGTCTGGCTGAACTCATTCCGGTTTCCCTCCCCAAGTCCATCTAGATGGAGAGAGAGTTGGTCCCGGAAAATGTGATTTCTCTAGTGAGGGAGGGCGAGCTGTAGAAAGCCGGGCCCTGTGGGGGGCGGCCCGGCTCACCCCGCGGAGGCCTTCCCGGGCTCCTTGTGGAAGGACGCTGTCCCTGGCTTCTCCGAGAGTCCCGCCATCACCTCCTCCTTCCGGAAGCCGGAGGGTGTTCTGGGGCCACCTGAGGAGAGATGGCTCCTGTTCCCAGGGGCGTCCACTTCCCTCTATAGGCCCGTCATGTCCATCCTGCCCCCGGGCCGTCCACCGTGCCAGGGCTTCTCCACCTTCACTGGTCTGGCGACAGGGGCTGTCCTGCGGTTCCCCAGGAAACGTCCTCAGCCCCTGTGGGAGGACCAGCAGGTGCATTTGGGATGAAGAGCTCCAAGGGGCAAAGACTGCAATTCTCTGTGTGGAATCTGCTAGAGCACCAAACCCAAGTGGGCATGCAGCCCAACAAAGGCTTTTAAAAATTACCATGTGCTGTCCTTTCTCTGATTACAAAAGTAATACATATTCATGGTCAAAAATTTGGAAAATACAGAAAAGCACAAAGAAAAAAATTCATCCATATTCTACGACCCAGAAGCAGCCACTATTAATATTTGAGGTGTATCACCTCGCTGTCCTTTTCTCTCTCTGACTCTTTATCTCTGTCTTTCAATAGGAACCTCCCGCAGCAGGACTTTTTCTGTCTCCTACTTCGTAACGGCGTGCGGGGGGCGTCTGCCCACGCAGCGGACACTTCGCAGAGAGTGTAGACAGGGGTTGGGGCTGAGCAGGTGGGGGGGCGGGCTCTCGGAGGGGATCTCGGCACTGACAGGTGGGGCTCGCTCCTGTTTCCGGTGAAGGCAGAGGACTGCACGCACTGGCTGCAGGGGAGCCCGAGAGGCGGGACAGGGTGCAGCCCAGTGTCCAGGGGGGTGTCCCAGGAGCACGCCAGGCGGGTCCTGTCGCCCCGCTGGACGTCCCTGCCACGGCCTCAGCTTCTCCTCTGCGGGCTCTTGCTCCAGCCCAGCAGGCCAGTGGGAGGAAGAGAGAGGGCCGAGGTGCCAGTCACTTGGAACCTCAAAATAGCACTAGAAATGGAAGGCCTGGGAGGGCGGAGTCGAGGGCCCCCTTGCCAGAGAGACACGCTTGAGAAACAACAGTAGGAAGCCAGGCCCATTTAACTGCAGAGCCTTTCTTGAGCTACGGGGGTGCGCGTGCGTGGCCCTCAGCTGCTCCAGATGCCCGGCACGTTGCCTCGGGATCTTGGTCTGGAGACTGGACCCACCCCCGCCGCCCGTCTGGTCAGCGCTGGTGCCAGCGCCACCGCCCTTGAAGCTGTGTGCCCGCCGCCTGACCCTGCGCAGACAGCGCTCTCTCCAGCCTCCGCTCAAGCCTCTAACAGCAACAGCAAGAAAAAAGCCCTGAATAACCTGATTGAAAACCGGGCAAAATACTGGAATAGAGGATATAGAGATGGCCCACAGGCACCTGAGAAGATGCTCAACATCGCCAATCACTGAAGAGATGATTGAAGAAACCAAAACCACGATGAGGTATCACCTCACACCCATCAGGACGGCCACTCTGAAAAGCGCAGAAAATGACGTGTGTTGAGGAGGACTTGGAGAATTTGAAACCCTCGTGTGCTTCTAGTGGGACTGGAAAATGGCACGGCCGCTATGGAACATGATCTGGTGGTTCCAAGATAAATAAATAAATAAACAAACAAATAAAATAGAGCCACCACATGATCCAGCAACTTCCCTTCTGGGCGTTCCTCCGAAAGAATTGAAAGCTGGGTGTCAGAGAGAGATTTGCACTCCCACGCTCAGAGCAGCGTTATCCGTGACATCCGAGGAAGGAAGGAAGCCAGAGGTCGATTGATGGACGGATAGATAAACAGAATGAGGTTATACCACACAAGAGAATATTATTCAGCCTTAAAAAGGAAGGAAATTCTGATACATGCCATAACTTGGATGACCCTTGGACAGCGTGCTCAGCGAAATAAGTCAGTCACAAAACGTCAAGCACTGTGTGGCTCCATTTTGTAAGGTTTCCAAGGTGGTCACATGCCCCGAGGCAGCAGTGGGATGGGCATTACCAGGGACTCGGGAGAGAGAGAAATGGGGAGCTGCTGCTTAAGGGGCATACGGCTTGTTCTGCAGGCTGAAGAGTTTGGAGAAGTCTTGCACAGCTGTGTACATGTACTTAACTACTGAATTACACACTTAAAAGTGTTTAAGATGGAAAAGTTTATGTGGTTTTTTTTTTTTACCATCATTAAAAATGTGTATTTTCTTTCTGCCTTCTCTGGTCGGCCAAGCAAGGAAGGAGCTGCCCCTTTTCAGGGCCCATAATGTGCACTGCACTTTCTATGGCTAGGCCCCTAAAGTGACCTGCTACCTTTTATGTGTCACTAAGTGTCCTTCCCGACAAGTTCTTTATTTTCCCCGTGGCACCTAGCCCAGTGCGTCAGACATAATAGCGGTCTAATTGATGCTTGCAGACTGAATTGTCACTTCCTTTCATAAGCCCTGCACTGCGTGCTGGAGGGTGATAGAGGAAAGAGGAAGAAGACAGCGCCCAGGATGGGAGTGGGCTTTGCACACCTGCCTTTTTAGGCAGCTGCTTTCCACTCGTGGTTCAGCTCACACGCACTCACCCATGTTTCACCGCACACGTGGTGGCATTGGGGAGTGGAGAGACCATGGGTCCCTAGTCTTGAATTAGGGTTCCACCTAAGGAAATGGAGTTTTGGACTCTTCCAGAGGTTTTAGACTAGAATAAGGTTGGAAGGCATTAACCCAAACCACCCGGGGCATGTACCTAATTTTAGTTTTCTTTGGGATTCTGAGAGCAGCAGATTCACAGCTGTCCTCAGGAACACAGGTCGGTGTCTTACAACCCTTCTGCCGGGGCAGTTTGTCCTGACCTCTGACCTCCATCCCTCCGGCCACCGTGTAGACTTCTCCTCTGATGAACCCAGAGAACGTTCCTTGGTCCCACGTCCCTTGCAGGCGCTCCTAGAAACGCGCTTGAAAAGAACAAAGATCCCTTACATGAGGTATCTGCAATTTTCTCGTTGTAGGCGGTTCCTCTGCTAAATTAATTGTCTGGTGCTCCTGAAAAGCAGTCTTGTCCCCCAGTTCATGGTTCATTCTTGACCTAACATGGCCACGCTTGGCCTTTAGAATGGGATTTGCGTCTAGTGGGGAATTAGGTTTCCATAGTGACGCTGGCAGCCATCTTCAGAGTACTGTCCCCCCAACCCTAGGGCAGTCTGGTGCCACCATGGGGTGGTGGTTTGCTTGGTTACAAATCCTGTGTGTGTTTGTACCCCTTTGAGTCATGGTGGGCCACAGCGGTGGTGACTCAAGCCACCAGGGGAAGGAGTCCGCCTGGTCTTCGTTCCTGGGGACCCTGGGCTCCTGAGGAAACATGGCAGCTTACTTTTCAGCTTCACAACATTTTTTCCTTTTTTTTTTTTTTAACTGGGGATTGGAAGTTTTTATCTAATTTCTGAATCCACTGGGCCTTTTTTCTCCAAGTGGGGCACCCTGCTAAGCTCCAAACGGGAGAAAGGCCTGAATCCTACCTCTGGGGATTTGTCTGTTTGTTCAAAGTTTATGATTTATGGCTGTTTTTAAGTAAACCGTAGAAAGTGCGAGAGTTTCTTCCCTCCCCTCCCCCTTACCCCCAAACATACTGCTCAGCTCCCCTTCAGTTTCTCTGCACGGATCTTGTTGTTTGTGGAATCACTTCCAAACTCGAGAAGAGCATGACCCTCAAGGCCCCCAAATCATTGGCCTCAGCCTGCTTCCTGGTCTTAACTCCCTCCCCCCTGATGAGGGAGCACAAGGCAAGCCGACAGCCACAAACACGTCTCCCCCACGGGTGGAAGATGCGTGATATTCCTCGGGCACTCCGGGCTGCCCAGGGACAAAGGAAAGGGGAGACACAAATGGCTGACTGGTAGAGATCAGAGTCCCACAGGACCTAAGTGTCCATCAGTCTCCACTGATGTGGGAAACAAGGGCAGAAGGAAATGGCGGATGCAAGTAGATGTTTCTCCAGAACCTCCTTCCCTAGTAATACTTTGCTAGAGGGAAAAACAGCCTTGGCTTGACAATAGCCAGGCCTCCAGTATCCTGTGCGTCTTCTCTAGCATACGAAAATCTCACTGGAAACTTCCCCTGGACTTCACCTCCCCCCGAATCCCATAGTATAAACTCCGTGTCTCCTCATGGCCCCAGGCAGCTCTTCCCGCCTATGGGTCCTGCCCCTGTGCTTCAATAAAGTCACCTTTTGGCACCAAAGACGTCTTCAAGAATTCTTTCTTGGTCATCAGCTCTGGACGCCGCGAACACCACTGTCACCCCACAAGAAGCCTCATCAACCCCACTTGGGTTTCTACCCTTCTGCCAACAGCATGCTGTCAGAACACACCCAACTCTTAATTCCTCTCTGGGCTGTGCCCGTGAACTTGCAAACAGCTCTCCTCCCAGCCCGCTTGCTGACGCCCGTTCCTTCTTCAAGGCAGGTCTGTCCAGCCCGTGCACTGTGAGGTGTTTATTCTGCTCAGCCCACGGGCTGCATCGTCCGTCTGTCCCCGTGAATCAGCCGGCTGCTACCATTTTCTGTGTGTGCCCCGTTGTGAAAGATTGGGAAGCGTCGCTTCAAGGCCCAGCTCGGTGCTGCCTCCCCCACAAAGCCTCTTCCCGACCCCACAGCCGGAAGTCTCCCTGCCTCCCTTGGAAACCTCCCCCAGTCCTTCTGGAATGTCTTATGGTCTGCTTTGTCTCGTGGGTATTTATTGCTTTTCTGTAGGCATCTTTCCCGCTTCCCTCCGCAAAAGATTGGAAGCTCCTTCAGAGTTTTGTCCTCGTTCAGCCACACGCAGTGTCTAGAACTTGTCTCGCATGTACTTGGGACTCTTAGCTGTTGATTGAAATCTAGAGCGTCTACAGCCATAGGCTGTCCCCCAAGTCTAACCTCTCTTGTTCCAATGACCCCGCTGCTCTTCCAAATACTTCGGAATTTCTTTTCTAGAATTACTTTCAGAGAAGGTTTATAAGCCAAAGAATAAACCTAGTCTCTTTTCTTTAGAATCAAACAACTTGTATTTAATTTTCATTTTGCTGTCATCGCTAGTCAACACGTATTTTTTGAGCCCCAGGCACATAGCTGTTTTGTTTTGTTTTTGTTTTTTAAAATTTAATATAAACGACTTGTCTACCTTATTGGCGAGATTGGGCTCCAAATAAGTTTGGTCTTTTTCCAGAAATCAAATCTACCCTCAAAACATTAAAGGTTTGCTGTCTTAGAGCAGATTCACAATGAGAGGAAAGCATACAAAACTGCAAAAACAAACAAACAAACAAAAAAACTTAAACAAACAAACAAAAAACAGTGAATGAGAACGTCACTGGCGTAAATGCAGAGCTTCCCAAAGTCCTACCCTGCAAGGGGCGCCATCAACTTGGGTGTGTGAACTCTGGACGTTTTTTAAAGGAAGCAGTCGCCCTGGCATGTGTCACACCTTGTACAGCAACGTGTCATTCAGAGTCAACACCATATGTGGTTAGATTATGGCATTTGAGGCCAGTGGAGAGAGTCTATGTCTTGGCTGTGTCGCCAGCCAGCTGGGGTACCTGGGGTTGTCATTTCAGGTTTCTGGTGGTCACTCCCCTTGCCGGTGGGGTGGGTGGGTCGGGCGGTATCTACTTTAACAGGGGAGGATGAGTGTTGGCTCTGGCATCCAGATGTTCTAATTTCAAAAAAATACCTACCAACATTTTGGATTATCATCTCCCCTCCCCCAGAGAACAGAGGGGTAAGGAATCAACTGCTGCCTTCACGCTTACTTTTAGAGACTTAGCTTACAGACCGGGCTTTACCATATTCTCCAATCCCTCTGGAGAAAACCGTAGAAGACCTGGCATTTGGTAGAAAGCCGAAGTTCGGAGCCCATGCCGAACTTCCCCTGAATATGGTTGGGCAGAGGGATGGGCAAAGAAAGAAGACCAAGAAATCATTTATTAAGAAGCAGGATCCTAGCTTGGCCCAGTGCATCCGAGTAATTCCGGATTTCTTCCAGCAGAGTCGCTATTTGGAAGACAGTTGGGACCTTCTGCTGAGCTGTGGGCTCTGCTTTATGGAGGCCAGCTGCTCCCCTTCCCCAGGCACAGGGCCCGGGCGCCTGCTGGTCTGAGCTCAGCTTCTCCAGAGAGCCGTCCCGGACATAAGGTGCCTTTCCATGTGCCGGGCATTTCCACAAACCCACTCACGTAACTCAAGAGGTAGGTACCGTCATGGTTCCTGTTTTATGCTTGAGGAAGCAAAGGCCTTGAGAGGCCAGCAAACCGACCACGGTCGCCTGGCCAGTCAGGGGCAGAGCCAGGACTAGAGCGCTCTTGACATTCCAGGGTCCACACCACTCTTGGACACTCTCTACCTAAGAATTTGTACATTTGTTTAAATGAATTAATTACTTAATTACTTCTTTATCACATTTATTGTGTGTCCTCCTTCCACCAGTGGTTAGGCTCTGGGGGGTCAAGGATTTTTGTCTTTCTTGTCAACTGCTGAGTCTCTAGTGCCTAGGACCGGCGGAAGCGTCAGGGGTGCGTGACAGGTATTCGTTGCATAAATGAACTTCTTAATGCATTTGTAATAGATTGCTTTTTTTAAACCTTCCCTCTCCCCACCTGCCTCCCTGCCCCCTGTTGTTTGGAAGCACGCTGCTCTTTAGGAAATCTGATCTGTCCATCTGTCCGTCCCTGGGCCTTCTGAGAGCTCTGTATCTCACAGATGGATTTCAGTCAGCGTTATTCATCAGTGTGCCAGCTCTATTCCAGAGAAAGCATCTTCCCAGTCTAAAAGCTGTTTCCTGTGAGCACTTTTCTTCTTTAGAGGCAATCGTAAGCCCCAGAAATCGACTTGTCTCTGTGTCATCGTGAGAGATAAGGCCGCAGACCCGACGTTCTGCTGTTTGTGTAACTCTCCCACTCTTCTCTTTGCCGCAGACCCCTACCCCTGTGGTTGAAATGCCCCACTGTTCAATTATCCACTTTCCCTCCTGGTGCCCACGTCGAGTTATGTGATTCTAGTCCAACCCCCTTGGGTTAATGCGGAGGAAACCGAGGCCTGAGATACTTTCCTTGCTTATGGTCCCGCGGCTAGCAGAGCCTGGAGTCAAGTGCAGCCTGCCTCCCAGATCAGAGCGCTTTCTCTGTGGCCGTGTGCCTGGGGCAGGAATGCCTTGTAAGAACAGGGATGAAAACAGACGTCATTGGTCCCAGGAATGGTGAGTTCGGGTGAAGGGTGAAGGGATGACAGAGAGGAGGCACTTCTCCTTGCTCTCGGCCACCACAGGGCCACCCTGCTGATCGGCAGCCCCTTCCACTGATGGCATTTTCAGCAGATGGAAGGGAAGTGGGTCTTTCTCATTCCTCCCCCCCCACCCCCTATTGTAATTAGTTGTCAAAAAATTTTAGATGGAAGGGGGAACACTCGGGTCCTGATGAGATGATACAGCAAAGATTTCATTTCATCTTGAATTTGACATTAAACTTTAATAGTCTCAAGGACAAGAAGCCAAGAGATATCAGATGTAATGAGATAAAGCAAAGTTTCTCTGACAGCAAATTTGATCACAAATGGGCTCCGAGATTGCTTCTTTGATATAAATGAAACATAATTCATCTTCCAGCGCCCCGAATGGGCTTTCAGGCTGGGGATGAGGCCGGCATCTCTCTTGCCTGGCTCTGACGAGTGGCAGCACAGGGAGGAGGTGGCGGCTTGGCCGGACCCAGCCTGGGGAGTCCAGGCCCACTTGTCTGGTAGACACGGGGCAGGCGGCCGCAGGAGCTGGAGAGCCCGGCTGTTCCCGCCAGCGGCTGGAGACACCTTCCGCTCGGAGCTGGCTTTTGACTTGGGAGATTCTCCTGGGGCTCAGAATGGCAAAGAGGGTATCACTCAGGACAGGCCCCCCCTTACATGTCTGGACTCTGAGGGAAGCTGCTCTTTGATAATTTCCTGGTTTGGACATAAGAGGAGCACAGCAGTTTATTTTGAAGCCCCATTCATCCCCTTCTGAAATATTTTCTTGAAACAGGCCCTTCCCTTCCACACTTCCTGTGGCTGCCTTGGTGCTGGGTGGAGGGGCTGGGCTCCAGCCTCCCAGGCCTTGTTAGCTCCCTACTGGTTTCCTTAATCTTGCATAAATTACCATGCTAATGCCTGCGGGGCTGCCCACCACCTTCCCTGCATGGTTGCTGCCTCTAAGCACCCCTGGGGCTGCTGGGTCAGCTCCTCGGGGTCTGGGCAGGGCCACCACCACAGTCTCCTACTCAGCCTCCCAGCCTCCAGCCTTTGCCGCTTCTGAGTCTTCCTCCTTGGGTCACAACCCTGCAGATACTTTAGGACACATGGCTTACTCTGAGGCCCCGGGCCCTCCCCAGTCCAGTGGCCCTCGCTCATGTGTGTCCCCATTGCTGGTCCAGAGCATCTCCGTCATGGCCACATCGGGGGGAAGCACTCGGGAGCAAGCCATAGCCTTCTTGAGCTTTCCCTCTGCAAGTCCACTCAGGAAGCTCTTGTCCTGGTCAGACAGTACTTACCGTCCTCGGGTCTCTGAGGTCACATCTTCGCAGAGAACTTCCCTTCCCAGCTCTGCCAGAAGACAGCTCGCCTCCTCTGGGCTCCAAGACACTGAATACCTCAGGGTCTGTCTTCCCTGTCTTACTGCCATTCCTGCACATTCTATTTCCAGACCAAGAGCTTCTCAAGCCATGTCTCCTTGACCTTCATATTTCCCTGGGCATATCATGGGGCCCGGCTGGGAGCAGTGAGGACACAGTGGGTAAAATCAAATCCTGGCCCATAGAATGGGCATCTGGGACGTGGCAGGCTCAGTCTGACCAGGAACCCACCCCCCACACATATATCTGACTTTCCCGGGTGGAGCAAATACACCAAGTCCAGTAGTTCAACCTAAACAACATTGTCCACATTCTCCTTGAGTGAGAGTTTGGGATTGTGACATTGAGACGGACCAAAGACAGAAGATCTGCTGATGTCCTCTTCCCCTGTTTCCTAGAGGCCCAAAGGGAGGCTCAAGTTAAGGCATCTTTACCCTCCTCCTCTGAAGACAGCCTGACCGCCTGATGGGGAGGGAGTGCTCCGTGGAGTAGGGGTGGGGGCAGAACAGAGCCAGGAAGGAAGGGCTGTCACACTTGTTCTAGGGGAAAGCAGCTTTGAGAGCTCCCGGTCCACTCAGAAATGTAGATTTAGCCCAAATGTCTGTCAACACAGAAAGGGGTTCACAGACTGTGGTGCATCCACAGATCGGACTGTTACTCAGCCACAGTGAGGAACGGACTACAGGTACTGGTGCCGTGGAAGGAACCTCAAAAACGTGATCCTAAGTGAAAGAGGCAGGCATAGGGGTCCCCTACCGTATGACTGTCTTTCTACGAAGGGTCCAGAGTAAGTAAGTGTGTAGAGATAGGATGGCAGAGGCTGGGAGGAGCGAGCTGAGGTATGGGGTCTCCTTTCGGGGAGATGAAAATGTTTTGGAACCAGACAGAGGGTAGTGGCTGCACAGCCCTGTATGTGTATTAAATTGTCTGTTTCATGTGAATTTCATCTCAGTAAAAACATAATGAAAAAAACAAGCAGACACAAAGGGGATATAGGTTCCATCTACCGGACGCCTTCCTGTCCCCTGAGTGTCTTATGAAGCTGCTGCACAGATGTGCGGGTGTCCACCAGAGCTGCCACTCCACACAAGGCCAGGGGACAACACCGACAGGATGGTCCATAGAGAGCAGACGGAGCTCAGTGGGTCTGTGTCCGCCCTCGAGTGTCACGGGACCTCTGGCCAAAAGAGGGGGGATGGCAGAGGCTCCCGGCCAGCCTCCTTCATCCGTGTCTTTGACAAAAAAATCTTTCTTTTAAGTTTCACTTATTTATTTTTGGGGGGGAGGGGCAGGGATGGGGGGACAGAAGATCTAAAGCAGGCTCTGTACGGATAGCAGAGAGCCTTATGTGGGGCTCGAACCCATGAACTGAGATGATGACCTGAACTAAAGGCAGACGCTTAACCGCCGGAGCCACCGGCACCCCTTTGTCCGTGTCCTCTGATCACGTGGCCATGATGGGATTTCCCTCCCTCCCCGGAGCCGCCACTGGAGGACTGATGGCTGGCTATTGGGAGGCAGTGGGGAGAAGGAGGGTTGGCCCCTCTGTCATCCCTGCCCTCCTGCCCGGCTCCCCACACAGTGGCCACTTCCAGCCTCTCCAGACACAGTGGCAAGGGAGGGGGAGAGGAGCCTAGGTGGTGACAGAAGAGACCCAAAGTCATTATTTTAATGGAGTTGTTGGCTGTGCTTCCAAATCTTATCAATGTCATTAGAATTAATTTGATTGCACGTTCTCCCTCTTCTCTCTCTCTCTCTCCATTCTCATCACAAATGACTTTCCTCGTGGACACATTACCCTAGGGCATGACAAGGGCCCTCCAGCTGGGACCCGTGAGGCACTGAGCGCAGCATGCAGGCGCTCCTGGTCGCTCGGAGAAGACCCTCCCCGCTCTGGACCGCAGCTGCTCTTGCTCCGGGCCCTGGGGCTGGAGGGGATCATGAAAGGCTTCCAGCCTCTGTGTCGTGGTATCTCCCTGAGAACTAAGAGATTCTGTGTCCCGCTCCCGTCAGCCACAACGCGGTTGAGGGGCAGTAGCTCCACGAATTTTGTTTTGCTCCTCAATGCAGATTTCTTAAACCACTTGGAATTCTCCTTCCTGGTAGTGGACTCCTCGCCCGCCCAGCCCAGGCTGTGTAGACCAGAGGCTTGTGAGACAGTCTGATAGGGGCCAGGGGTAACCTGCATGCCGTGGAGGGGTAGAGGTGGGCATCGGGGTGTGGGAAACCTCAGACCCCTACCGGTGGCCTGGCTTCAGAGGGACGGATCCGTAGATGGGGGTGAGGATGCCTCTGTACTAACATACTGGCTACTGGCTGAGCCCCCAGTGGTCCTTTGTCACTGTCCCCTCAGAGCTGGCCTCACTGAGGCTACAAGGTAGAAGGGAAGCTTTCTGGATTCTGGGCAAACTCCTACTTCTCCCCACGAACAGACTTCCTTGGGCAACCGGAGAAGCCTGCCATGTGCAGGCCTTCTGGAAAGATCCTGTGGGAAGGTCTTTGGTGTGTTTGCTAACCGCCCGTCTGGGTTCCAGCAGGGTCCGAGATAACAGAGCACATGGCGGGTGCCAATGACACTCAGATTTAGTGGCGATGGCCCCCCATAGTTAGCACTTTGGCTCCTGCCTTATGGGAACTCGTTTGGCCTGATGATCTCTGCAAAACCGATTGGTTCTGAAGTCAGTGGGTTGGACATTGAGTAACTACACCCCTCTGTTTTCTGCATCTGGAAAAAAGCTTTAGAGAGAGCCCCTGATTTGCATTTCTAGGGGGCTTGGGGTCATGCGTGGTGAAAGTTAGACTGCGTGGCAGTGTGGTGGCAATGTGGGGGTGCCCTCGGGCAAGTCATGTTCCCTTGATGGGCTGTCTTAGTTGGCCTGGGCCGCTATAATGAAGTACCAGAGACGGGCTGGCTTAGCACAATGGAACCTTCGTGTTTCACGTCTGGAGACTAGAGGTCTGAAATCAAGGTCCTGGCGGGGCCCTGCTCCTCTGAAACCGCAGGAGAGGACCCTTCCCTGCTTCGTCCAGACCTTGGGAGCTCCAGACATCCCCTGGCTTGTGACAGCATAGTTCCACTCTTCACATGACGTTTTCTCTGTGTCTCTTCCACCCTTCCCTCTGTGCATGTCTGTCTCTGCGTCCACATTTCTCTGTTCATAAGGGCTCCTGTTATACGGATGAGGGTCCACCTTCGTGCCCTCATTTTAACTTGACTGCCTCTGTAAAGACTTGATTTGCAGATAACATCACCTTCTCAGGCAGCAGCGGGTGAGAACCTCACAAATCTTTGCCTAGGGGAGCAAGCGACCCCCTAACATGGGCCTTGGTCCCCAGAGTCCCTCCACCATGGCCCTCCTGTGGTCCTGTTCCAGAATCTTACCACTTTTATTTTTTTTCTCTCTCTTTTTTTTAAAGATATTTTTTAAAGAGTTTATTTATTTATTATTGAGAGAGAGCACAAATTGGGGAGAGGCAGAGAGAGAGAGAGAGAGAGAGAGGCAGAGTCTGAAGCAGGCTCCAGGCTCTGAGCTGTCCACACAGAGCCCGACCTGGGGCTTGAACTCAAGGACTGCAGGATCATGACCTGAGCCCAGGTCAGACACTTAGCCAACTGAGCTACCCAGGTGCCCCTCTTGCCCCTTTTCTATTGCCACCGTAAATGACAGAAAACCCAATTCCCAAGCAGAGGAGAAGAAAGGTTTTGTATCAGCAGTTGTCAAACTCTGAGAATCTCTGGGGGGTGGGGGTGGGGTGTCTGTGCAAGTGAAAGTGGCACCATTCTGGTCCCGCTCCTGGAGATTCTGACCCAGTGGGATTGGCTGGTGTTCAAGGGTTTGCATTTTTATAGGATCCTCAGGTTTCCGATGTGGGTGTCCCTCAGACCTCAGTTTAAGAAATTCTGGTTTCCACGATGTGTACATACATTAAAACGTCAAGTCAGACGCCTTAAATATATAGAACCTGAACGTGTTGATTATACCTCAGAAAAGATGGGGCCGCTGGGTCCAGGCTCAGGTTCTGTCCTTGGCTCCGAGATGTCGCAGACTCTGGCTGGGCGGGGGCGGGGGCCGGGGGTGGAGGGAAGAGCCTTCTGAAGGTAGCCCTGGGCACCCTGGACCCGCTGCCCAGGGTTCAGTGGCAGCAACGCCCGGAGAGCCCCACAGCAGGGTGGCCCCGCACGCCTCACGCTCCCGGGTCCTGGGGAGACCATTCCGGCTGCGGGCGCTAGGCCGGGGCTGGAGGGACAGGCAGGCGGCTTCCGCCACTCAAGGCCTGGGACAAACACCTTGCATTTTCCCAGAGAGGAGTCAGGCTCGTTTTGTGGGTCCAGATATCTTTCCTTAATTGGTGAGACGGGGCTGATTTATTTGGTAATTAACAGATGGAGGCGCATGCAATAATGCGGTTTGCTTTATTTATACTTGACAGAGGTGGGTGTCTGCAGAAGGGGGGGAGGGCTGGGTGAGCCGGTGTGAGGGAAGGCGAGTCCTCTTGGACGGGGACCCTTTCGGCAACTTCTCTTCCCTCTGGTGTGTCCCGCTTTCCTCTCCCGACCAGGAAGCCCCTGCGGGGGTGGCACACTTGTCTGGTCGGGTGAAAACCAAAGGTAGTATGTACTGAAAGGCTCGACTTTCCCTCCCATCCTGCGTTATTTCTCCATCCCCTCCTGCCCCGGATGCTAGTGGAGGCACCATGCGAGGAGCTGGGGGCCCCCGCGAACGCCATGGCCATGGCCATGGGCTTTCAGAGAACAGTCGCTGTCGTTTGTGCAGTGGGGTGGCCCCAAAGGGGCAGCTCTGTTTACCTGATTCCTGCGGGCACGAGGAGGGGAACCGGATCGTTTCTGCAGGATGTTCCATAGCAGCCTGACTCCAGGGACAGACCCAACATGCTGGCCGCTTGGGAGGCGCCTCCTCTGTCCCAGCAGACCTTGCTGGGGAGAGGGAGGGAGGGAGGCATCCCCAGTACAGTTCCAGAACCATCGGGAGGCTTCCCCTCAAGGGGCTCGCACGGAGCAGGAGTCTGGGCTTGCGTGCGCTGAGTGGTGGCTGCAGGCCTCCGACCGGGGACATGGTCCATCTTGGACGCGCCTCACCCCCGGGTCCATGCCTTTTCATTCCAAAGGTGCGGGCCGTGCTCCCTTTGATCCGCAGCCCAAACTCTGTTTAAAAGACACTGGGGAGGGGCGGCTGGGTGGCGCAGTCGGTTAAGAGTCCAGCTTCAGCTCAGGTCATGATCTTGCAGCTTGTGAGTTTGAGCCCTGCATTGGGTTCGGGGCTGACAGCTCAGAGCCTGGAGCCAGGAGCCGGCTTTGGATTCTGTGTCTCCTTCTCTCTCTCTCTCTCTGTTCCTCCCCTACTTGCGTTCTGTCTCTCTCAAAAAAAAAAAAAAACAAAAACAAAAACAAAAGAGACACTGGCAGGCGGATGGCCTCGCCTGGGCTGAGTGCCAGAAGTTAGCCACGTCTCTAATGACTTTGTAATTCGCGGTATTTTGAGGTTTTCCTATGACACCGCGACTAGCACATTTAATCCCCGCAACCAGCCTGTGAGGTGGGCGCTACATCGTCTCCATTCCATAGACGAGAAAACAGGGGTGTGAAGAGCTAAAGGCCCGGCTGGCGAAGGGCAGAGCGGGGGTTCGGTTCCGGAGCCGGTGTTCTTGACCACCTGCGCCGCCCTTCCGCTGGGGCGAGGCGGCTCCATGTCCGCACCCATTCCCTCTCTCCCCTCCCTCTCCTCCCTGTCTGCACGTGCTCACACCTAGAGGAGCTCAGGACGCACTCTGGGCTTGCACGGGTGAGCTGTGGTGCCAGGCCCACCCGGCACAGGGCTGCTTGTCCTTGTCACTCTGCCTCGCTGGTGCCCCTGCTCTGTGGACCGAGGGCCGTGTTGACAACGCTGCACGTGGGCCGAAGCCAGGCAGCTGTAGGCAGGCAGCGTTCCGGCTGTGAGCTCAGGCTCCGAAGCCATCCTATACGTGTTCATAGTCCCGCCCTGCCGGGTGCCGGCGGCCGTGGGACCTCCGGCAGTGACGTCAGCTCTCCAGGCCTCGGGCTCTTTCTAGTTGGGTAGAGAGAGCGTAGACACCGTCCAGAGAGTTATTGCGGAGATCAGGGTGGGCAGTGCACGCAAAGTGCTTGGCGGAGTTGCAGGCAGAATAGTGACGAACAAGCAGTGGTGAGGATGGTGAGGGTGAGGAAGAGGAGGAGGGGAGGGAGGAGGGGGAGGGGGGGAGGAAGTGGAGGAGAAAGGAGGAGGAAGTGGAGGAGGAAGTGGAAGAGGAAGGAGGAGGAGGAAGAAGGGAGGAAGAGGAGGGGAGAGGCCAGGCCCGTGTCGAGGAGCCCTGAGAATGTCCTCACGGCCAGCTCTGGGGACAGTATGCTCATCTCTCTGGCCCAGAAGAGGCTGCCTGACGGCCATGGGGTGAACCTCCCTCAGCAGATGTGCAAGGCCGAGAGCAGTTTCTGTCCCCCCCCCCCGGGGGGGTCCCACGCGTGCACACGCTCGCCCACCCCTCCTCTGCGCTGGGAGCCCCTTGACAGTGAGCTGCCAGCTTCCAGCTCTGGCGGCTCAACCCTGCAGAGCCCTCCGCTGCCGTCTCTGGAAACAGATGGCGTAAGCAATTAGAAAGCCGAACAGCGTTGCTAACATGCCCAAGAAGGTAACCGTGTCTGCCGAGCATTCGTAACGGCAGCCCCTGGGCCCTGGCGAGTCCGAGGGACCCCATCAAAGGGCACATCAGACCATGTCCCTCCGATGCTCAAGAAGGATCCTGTGTCACTAAATATAAGAAAAGAAAAAAGTCAAAGCCGTACTGTGGCGCATGAGGGCCTCTGGGATCTGACCCCGCCTGGGACTTCATCTCTTGTTACTCTTCCCCTCTCTTTTTCCCACTCCAGCCACACCAGATGTCTCCATAGGGCGAGCATTCCAGGCACCCTCCCCCCTCAGGACCTTGGCATTGGCCGTTGCCTGTGCCGGGAATGCTCTCCCCTAGGCGTCCCCATGGCTCCCTCCCTCCCTCCTGTGAGTCATTGCTCAGGTGTTCCCGTCTCTGTGAGGACCATGCTGACTGACCATTTGAAGTTAAATTGCAAACCTTTTCCCACCACCTTACTCTGCTCTACTTCCCCATAAAAACACTTACCTTCTAATATACCAGATAGTTGTCTAATTTATTGTGGTTTGCCTGCTTTCCCAATTGGAATATAAACTCTATGAAGGCAGAGATTTTTATCTGTTTTGCTTAATAGTCCATGTTCTTACACCAGTGCCTGGCACGTGGTAGGAGCTCAAGAAATATGCGTGGATGGATGTGTTTTCTGTGTATCCTCTTACTTAATACTTACAACAAACTTACAAGATAGATACAATTATTATCCTTATATTACAGTTAAAGAAACTGATGCCCATAGAGATTGAGCAAGTTTTTCAAGGCTACACAACTAAACGATGGCAGAGCCAATTTGGGAAACTAGTATCATTTTAGAGCTGATGCTCTGGTCCGTTAAGCTAGCCTACTGCATCCAGCCATCTTCCCATCACACATCCATCCACCTTCCCTCCCTCCCTCCCTCTCTCTCTCTCTCTGGCAAAATCCACTCTGTACCAGGTACCATGATGGGCTGATGGATCCAGAGAAAAGAATGACACGTAACTAAATGATCTTTGCCTTGGTGGGGGGGGGAGGGGTACGCAGGACAGCAAGTCAGACCTCCAGGAGGCCACGTTCAAGTTCATAGAAAAGGAAGCTGGTTCTGAGCATGACTAAGCTGGAAAATTCGGGATGGTTTTCTTTGTGATCCAGCTTCTAGTGATATTAATCTGTTTTCATGTTGTCTGTGTACCATGATAGCCACGAACTCTGCGAAAAATCTCTACGTAGGAAGGCGAAGTCTTACGCAAATAGTTTATTTGGTGTCTGACATAGTGTTGGTCCACTGGAAGCTCTTGGAAGAAATGACAGGAGGTCGGAATCTTGAAGCAGACTATCATTCTATTGCTGCTTCAGTTAAAGATCGCCCTGGCTGAAAATCACCAGGGAGGAAAATAATCCACTTGTTTTTCTATTTATGTGCAATCCCAAAAGCTGAAGGTGAGGTTTCTTTAAAGTCTTGATCAGTGAAGTGTCCATACAAGAGAAAATTGAACCTAGTTTCTTGGTATGAGTTGGAAGTTTTGTGAAATTCCTTCCTACTGGTGAACTGTTAACACAATCCCGTCTATTATTACTACTTCCGGTAATAATAGTTAATTGACATTGGACATTAACACTCTCCCAGGCCTCTGCTAAGTATTGACGTTATTTTTTTTAATGTTTTTTATTTATTTTTGAGAGACAGAGAGAGACAGTGCAAACAGGGAAGGGTCAGAGAGAGAGGGAGACACAGAATCTGAAGCAGGCTCCAGGCTCTGAGCTGTCAGCACAGAGCCCGACATGGGGCTCGAACCCACAAACTGTGAGATCATGACCTGAGCCAAAGCTGGATACTTAACCGGACTGAGCCACCCAGGTGCCCCAGAACTGACATTATTTAATGACTCCGCCCCCCACCGCAACAGGTAGATGATGTTAGCTCTTTCCATGGGAGGGAACAGACTTGGAGAGGTCTGTACGGTACGGTGGTCAATCTAGCCTGGACCCGGGGATACAGTGGGTGTTCAAACAATGTCACTGGTCTCCTTCTTGTCTCTGGTTGTAGAAACCTTGAACTTGCCGAGACACACTGGAGTCCATCAGCATTTGCCGCTGACCACCTCCGGGGTTAATGAGTTTTATAAGCTGACGGCCAGCTGTGCACAGCAGTTGTCCTCCCTTCCCTTTGTTTTAAATGACCTATTTCGGGCTTCACGCGGCGCCTCTGCAGATCCCGTGATTCGGGAGTTGGTGAGCCCGTTCCTGCTCCTCTCTGATAGCCTTTAATCTTGCAGCCGCTTATTGTGCACCTGCTATGTCCCAGGCCTTGTCTTGCTCTCTGTGGGGACACAGAGGAAGTCTTCGCTGACCTTCAGCGGCTCTTATTCTAAAGACTCTGATGGCTGCACTCTACGACATAGTTGTAGGGACATGGACTTTGGACCTGAGTGAGCAGCGGCCACCTTTGAGCACACAGGCTGCGCTGCACAACTCCAGGTCCTGTCATCCGCGTCGGAGGCAATCATGTGACGCGCTGCGGAGTTGGGCACGACCTGCACAGCTATGCGTGGTCACCTTGAGCTGCTGGGGGTAGTGGGGGAAGGGGCGTAAAGGTGGCATAAGCAACTTACTAATATTTTCTTCCAAGTTCTATTTCCTGATCTGTAATGTGGTAATCCCACTACCCTCCTCACAGAGTCGGCTTGAGGATTAAAGGAGACCATGCATGCCGAGTGGAGATCATAGTGTCTGGCACACAGGGGCTGCTGAGCAAACAGGAACCTCTATCATCCTGTTGTTCCAGAGTCAAGAGTGTGCTTTGCTGTGGAGTGAGCTCCAAACGGGTCTGATCTTATCTGGGAAGGCTCAGGCCTCGAGTCTTACCTGAGGACCTGCACGCGCCTTATTAAATCCTTGGCGCTAATCAATAGAAATAGTGTTCTCAGCCGCTGCAATAAGGTTACAAACCTCATCTGAGGTCCGGGGGATGAAGGAGCTGCCTGAAACCCTCCCCATCCCTTTCCTGCAAAGCTTAGACAAAAATAATATTAAAAATGACTATCGGCATTGTTAGCTGATAAATACCTGACATCGTTGGTTGCCAGAATATTTGAACGCCCTCCTTAGATTTGGGCACTTCACATACATTTTGATAATTCCTCCGAGGCTAGAGGCCACGAGACCTGCCCCGTCGGCCTTCCTTGCTGGTGAGGCCCTGCTCGTGCCTGAGGCTGAGCCAGTCCGACTGGCCCACGGACACGCGCTTTGAGAGCCGATGGCTGGTCGGGGCAGGAGGCCTGGCAGACGGGAACTGGTTTACAGGCTCATGTGATGTTTGTTTCTCTGAGGGTGGCAGGGACAGAAACTTCTGGCAAAACTTCTTTGCCGATAGAGGCAGAGGGAGGGGGGCCCTCCCGCAGGGAGGTTACAAATCCGTCTTGCCGTCATGGCGTGGGACACTTTGGCCCTCACTCCAGCCTCCTTACCCCTGGCGCTGCCCTCCACGGCGCCCTGCACGCACACCTTCTGCCTGAATTTCTTCTTCCTCCTGAGCCTCTCGACTGGCCTCTGGGACTCCCAGGGGGCCATCAGCAACCTGCCTTTCTCAGTCTCTTCTTTGAAGTTCAGGTTCTACCCTACGGACACCACTTCCTGGGGAGCTAGGCCTGGAGGTGACCTGGGACCCTTCCTCGCTTTGCATTGCTGCTTTCATGCTGTCGCTGATCCTCTTTTCAAGGACCCCCAGCGCGGGGACTCGTGTTCTCCGGAGCCGTGGTTACCTTTTGACTCTTGGTGGCTTGCTCTGATCGCTTCTGGATTTTAGCTCCTGGCTCACGGGCAGCATTCCTGTGGGTGAAAAATCTTGGTGGGTCCAATAGATATGAGCCTTCCAGTACCTCGGCTTTCCAGTCTCTTGACCTCCTCCTCCAACGTTCTTGTTGCCCACCCTGTCCCAGCCACCCTCTCCCTTGGCCATACCCTACACCTTGTCACTGCCAGCATGGCCACCCCTCCGAGATATGCATGTTGAGGAGCCCCCACTTTTACTCCCAGATCCCCCCTATTCTAGCGCACAAGCTCTAGTGCCCCGACTCTAACAACCCTTCCCCCTACTGGAACATACAATCCTTGATCCAAACACCCTTTGAGGATCCCTGCCCTCCCCAGGCGCCCCCTTTTATCCCTATGCAGCTTAAATCCCAAACTCCATCTTTACAATCCCTCTCTGACATACCGCTTGGCTTCTTTGCTCCTTCTCTCTTTGCATTTGAGAAGCAAACCCCCAGCTCTGATGAAGTCCAACTCTCTGCCCACTTTGAGCTACGCGTGGGCAGCTGACCATGGCGGGAGAAGAAACCTCTCCCCGTTTGTCTGATGTTACTCCATAGTCACCAGTCAGACCTCAGGCGGCCCTGACTGCCACCGATGATCCCACTGTGTCTTCCCACCTCTCAGTCTTCCACTGTCCCCCGTGACTGTTTCAGCCTTTCCCCTCCTCACTCTCAACTGACTTTACCTCCTATGTCGCCACCACCATGTCGATTCACCCACGCACCTGCCTGTAATCCCCCCTCTCTCCTGTTCTGGGTATATCGCCCATGCTCCTGGTCACGTGTTTACTTTCTCCCATCCCCACCAGATTTCCAGGGACGTTACTTGGCAATGCTTCCTGCTGTCTCCTGTCTCGTTAATACCTGCCTCTCTGCTGCATCATTTCTGTCAGCATAAGACATCCTGTAACCTCTCCTCCTACCTTGAAAAAAGTCCTGTCTTGACCCCAAGTCTCCCCCAAGCAAATCCCTCAAAGAGTTGTCTGTGCCTCTGCCTCCAATTTCTCTCCTCCAGTTTTCTCTTCAAAACATTCCAGTTAGTCTTCAGTCCCCCTCTGAAGCTGCCCTTGTCAAGGTCACAAATGAGCTTTGAGTAGCTCTAGCCAATGGTCAATTCTTTGCATTCATCAAATTTGGCTCATTGCTGACATTTGACAGAGCTGTTGACTTTTCCTTCCCAAACAGTTCCTTCATTTGCCTTTCAGGACATCACCTCTCCTGATTCTCTTCTACTTGTCAACTGTCTTTTCCCTCCCCATCCTCTTCACGGTGGACTGTCCCAGAGCTCAGTCCTCGGACCCTTTCTCTATCTGCCCAAGCGATCACAGCCAGTGCCCTCCTGTAAGTTCTTAGTGGGGAAGATGACTCTCGAATGTTTGTGTCTAGTTCAGCCCTCACCCCTGAACTCCACACTCCTACCTGGCTGCCTGTTCCACATCCCCGCTTGGATGTCTGGGATTGAACCGCTGACCCCACCCTCCAAACCGGCCCTAACAAAGTACTGCACACTGAGTGGCTTGAGCCCCAGAAAGTTCTTGTCTCACCGTCCTGGAGGCTGGAAGTCTGAATCAGGGTGCTGTCAGGGCTCTGGTCCCTCTGATGCATTAGGGAAGGATCTGGTCCATGTCTCTGTCCTTGGTCGGTTTTCGCAGTTCCTTGGCGTGTGGCAGTGTGGCTCCAACCTTCACGCCAACCCCAACCTGTGTGTGTGGATCTGTGTCCGAATTTTCCATTTTTACAAGGACGCCAGTCATATTAGAACCTACCCTAATGATCTCCTCTTGACTTGACTGCCTCTCCAAAGACCCTATTCCCAAATAAGGCCATATTCTTAGGTATTAAGAGTTGGGACTTCAACACATGTCTTGTGAGGGACACAATGCAGAGCATACCACCTGCACTTCCTACGGTGCCCCATTTTGCCAAGAGGCAACTCCATTCTCCCATCTTCTCAGGTGGGCAACCTTGGTGTCAGCAGTGACTTCTTGCTTTCTTACACGCTGTCCTCCAAAGCCATCAGCGTGTCTGGTTGGTCCTGCCTTCCAATGTATTCCGCATCCAATGCCTCTCGTCACCCCCGCTGCTACCTCCTGGTTCAAGCCACTGTCTCTTGTCATGTCGGTCGTCTCCCTGCTCCTGCTTTCCTGTGACAGCCACACTGACGCTCCAAAAATGTTAGATTCTGTCACTGCTCTGCTCAGACCCTCCCACACCCTTGTGCGTCCCCCAGCACGGAGAGTCAGAGCCTGCAAAGCGTTACATGCCCCGACCCCCCGCGTTACCTCTCCAGATTCCTCTCCTGCTCTCCCTCCTCCCTCTTCCCTCTGCCCATCTGCTCCCGCCTCCCTGCTGCTTCAGCCTCAGGCTCTTTGCAGGTGCCACGCAGTCTCCACGGCTTGGAATGCTCTTCCTCTGATAACTGCCTGATTTGCTCCCTCCACTCCCTTCTACCTTTGAATATCATGTACTCTCTGAGCTCCTCCTGACCAACCTAAAATTGTTGCCCCCCCACCCGCACTCCTTAGACCCCTCTCCAACTTTATTTTCTCTCTAGCAGTAAGCCCCGTCTCTTATGTATTTTACCTGTGTCTTGTCAGGTTTTCCCACTTGAATGCCTCCTTGGAGACAGGGATATTTATCTGTTCTAATCACTGCTGTATTCCCTGACCTAGAACAGGGCTGGCACATAGTAGGTGGTCAGGAAATAATAATGGTGAACTGATGGTGATTTGCAGCTTTCAAAGGATGGTCACCACTGAATTCATCTTCCAGGAGCCTGATGGGGTAAATCTTATTATCCTCACGGTGCAGGTGAGGAAACTGAGGCTCACTATGATCATGTGATAGGTCCTAGGCTGTGCTGCTGGCGACAAAGCAAGAACTTGACTTTGGAACCAGACCATGGAGGCTCAGATGCTCACTCTGACTCTTTATGTATACCCTTAAGTATTAACCTCTTGAAGCCTCAATTTCTTTTTAAAGAAAATGGGAGTAATAATCCTCATTTCATAGAGGTAAAATTCATTGAGAAAATTCATTGAGCTGATTCTTGGGACGTGACTGGCACGTAGTAAGCTCTTGATAAATGTTGGTTTTTATTGTTATGATTCGCTCTCCCATTTATTATTTACCTCACTGATGAAGCAAGGAATAAAATTGTGGATAAGAGATTCTCTTGCAGCACTTATTTATTTATTATTTATTTATATATCGAGAGAGCAAGTGAGTGAGCAGCAGAGGGGCAGAGAGAGAGGACAGAGAATCCCAAGCGGGCTCCATACTGTCAGCGCAGAGCCTGGCACGGGGCTCGAACTCAAAACCATGAGATCACGACCTAAGCTGAAATCAAGAGTCAGACGCTTAACCAACTGAGCCACCCAGGCACCCCTCTTTCAGGACCTTTATTTTCTTTTGGCATCAGCTCAGGACCCGGCTCCCACAGTCTCCTGAGGTCTGGAAATTAAGAATTAAAACAAAAAAAAGAAAGGAAGCAGGTCCCGTCTAGCCCCTGCCTCCAACAACTGCGTGTCCGTAGGAGTGTTAGCGTTAGCGTGCACGCAGGTGAGTGTGTTGCTTGTGCCTGTGTGTCTTTATTTTCCATTTACCTAGAAAATTGATAGATTTCCAATTTAGAGCAAGGGGGGACTGGGAGGGAGAAGGAAAATGGAGCTGCCCGTCAAAATTAGCAGGGAAGTGGGGAAAGGTCATTTGATCACAGCCTGGCTGCGCTCGGAATTAACCTGCATAACAGAGACTTGTTGAGCGCGCAGCTCTTCGAGGCGCATATTAACACCAGGAGGGAGGCAAGGCGATGCCCGGAGAGAAGGTCAATTTGTGCTTGCTCAGAGCAGCAGGGCTTCTGCACACACTTGGCTGCAGGAGCCAGCTCTGGGCCGCAGGGGTGAGAGCCTGGCATTTGGAGGAGGTCCTGGTGCCTCTCCGAGGGCTGTCCCGGGAGCCTGGCTGGGCCCTGGAGAGCCCTGGCCTGGGGAGCCCGGAGGGGCATCCCCCCAACCCTTCCCCAGCGGCCGGGAGAAAGAATTAGGGAAGTGAGCACACCATCCAGCCTGGCAATTGCAGATTCATTAATCGTCTGTGGGGAGAAGAATGGAGGCATTTATATGATAAAGATGCTGGGAAATTAGAGGGAGCAGCAGTGCTGTTTACTGTTTTTATTTTATTTTTATTATCATTAAATTGCTTCAAGTCACCTGTAATTTTCCTAGGCTGTCACAATTACAAATCTTTGAGGATTACACAGGACACGCACGCTCAGAAAGGTATAATTTAAACTTTCAGAGGTCTGAGGGCCTCAGCTCTTTCTCATTACCTCCCTGGCAGTTGGCCCTGATGAGATGAATTAGGTAACCCTTCCCCTCCCCTACCACAAGGTGGGTTTGGGACTTTACCTCCCTAAGCTTTGTGACTTTACCTCCAACCTGGGGGCACGGTGATCATGAGCCGGCTGTGCCCTGGAGAGAAGAGGCATGTCCCGGGCTGGGGACCTAAATGCACATCCCCACTTGGCTCCAGAATGGCTGTTTGCCTGTGGGCAAGCCACTTTCCCTCCCATGTCTTGGCTTCCACATCTGTCACATGAGTATATTTACATGGAACTTGCAGGATTGTGGTCTCGTTGAAGACAATGGTGCCTTTGTTTTGACACCACTTCTCTGACACCAGCTGAGTTTCCTGCATTTCAACTTAATTTTGATACTACCCAGAATTAGGGTCAGATCCCAACATGAAGGCCCAGGTCCCCAGCAAGACTGCCCTAACCTCAGGTGTCAGCCACAAATGGGGTCCCTGTCCCAGCTGCACTCCTGTCTGATGTGACTACAAATTCAGGGGTTCCCACAACCTCCCCTCGGGTTTGATACGTTGTTAGAACTCACTGAAAACATTATACTTATAATTACAGTTTTGTTATAAAAGGCACAACTCGGAAATAGCCGAATCGTCTCGGGGTGGGGGGGTGGCACAGACCTTCCATTCTGCGTCCTTGTGGGATGAGGTCAGATCACCCTCGGCATGTCCGTGTGCTCACCAGCCAGGAAGGTCCCCTGAGCTTCGGTATCTGGAGGTTTGATGGGTTTCGAAAGCATGGGTGAGTGAATCAACGGCCATCGATGGAGTTCAATCTCCAATCCCTCTGCCCTCCACGGAGGTGGGGGGGGTGGGGCAGAAAGCCCAGTTCCTGGCCATTCTGGCTTGGCCAGCCCTTCCCTAGAACTATTTAAGGGCCTACTAGGAGCATAAACTCCGGTGTGGTTAGAAGGAGCTTGTTATGAATAACAAAAGACACTCCTGTGCGGAATTCCAAGGGTTTTTGTAGCTCTGTGCCAGGAACTAGGGACAGAGATCAAACATTTTGGTGTGCTATATCTCCAGTTGCCAAGTTCTAGTTTTCTTCAGAATCACCCCAGAGCACATTAAAAGTTCAGCTTCCAGGGTCCCGGCTCTCCAAGTGATTGATAACAACAGGTCTGGGCAGAGACCCACACATTTGCATTTCTAACATGCTCCCAGGTAGCCTTGATGCTGGTGGTCTATGGATCATACTTGCATAAAAGCTGATATAATATAAGTAATATGCATGAAATTGCTCTGAAAACTGTAACATTCCTCCCAAACATTAGGCATGATCATGGGGACAGATGATCATGGGGACAGATCTGATTGTTGGACGTGTTAAATACGATTGTAATTGAATATCAGAGCCGAAGGAATCGCCTTAGGGTGTCTAGTTCCCTGGAACTCCTGGAAGGTTTCTGAGGGCTTGGGAAGAGTTGGAAGGTGAGATCAGAAACGGGAAGTGTGCCAGGCCTCGTGGAGATTAGAGCTGGACCATTTTCAATGCTCCCTTAGCGATTCCCTTCCCCTGCTCTCCCCTGCCCGTGTTTGTCAGTGATGGTGAGCCCCTCTTACTGCCGCCCCCAGACTCCTAGGCTGACTGTGAAGTGCAGCCTGGGTCCTCTGCGCCTCTGGGACCGCAGCCATGACCCCAAAACTCCCTCAAGCTTTCTGATTCAGCCTCTCCAGCTGCGGTCTCCCAAAGAACCACCTGCAGAATGATCCTGAGCTGGTAATCTTTGGGGGTGAGGGTGGGCCAAGGAATTGGCATCTTAACACGTTCCCAAGGACCTGAACCCTCCCCCTTCGCAGATGGCCTTGCCTCTCCCTTGCTGGGGAGTCTAACGCAGGCTCAGAAGGGTCAGCTTCCTGACTGGCAGGTAGTAGGTGCTCTGTGGGTGATTATGAATGAACGAGAAGATCCATGAATAAGTTCACCTTCCCTTCTCCCCAACTTAAAGTTCTTTCATGTCTCCCTTTGCCTCTCGACTCCCCACCCTGTGTCCCGACTGAGGGTCCCTGGAGGGCTTCTGGCCTCAGGCAGGATCTTCCTCTCCCGGTTACTCTATCTCCTGCGTCTTCGGCGTCTTTCTTTCCACAGCTCCTTCTGCATTCCCAGCTCCCCCCAGCCCTCCTTTCAAGGTAACCTCCTGGTCTTTCTCTCTCCATGTCTCTTAGCAACTTCTGCTACTTTTCACCTTGATTCCTGGATCTCCATGTCTCACTTCCTCCCACCTTCCCTTCCCCTCTCCCTCACTTCTACATCCAATCTGTGGCTCAGTCCTTTTCCTGTGCCCTCTGATCTTTGTCTTAGGGCCATTTTTATCTTCCCCTCTTCACATGACTCCCAACACCAGGTCTTCATTCGCTCAAGTTGGGTCCATTGCAATAGCTTCTGCTCTAATGTCTGCCCTCTAAGCTATGCTGGATGGTTGGCCCAATTATTTATTTTAAGACTTAGCTCTTTTCTTACCATTACCCTATTCGAAATGTTTTTCTTATTCCATATTGCCAGCAGAATAAGATCTGCAATTTTTAGCCTCCACAAATTGACCCCTACTTACTTTTCCAGATTTATCTTCACTCTCCTGAGCTTTCAGTATTCCCCAAATTCTAGATCCCTGTGCCTTTGGGGCTGAACACTTGCAGCGTTCTCTTGCTTCCTCATCCTGATCTTTGCTATTTTCTCAACATTACTGTTGAGTGCCTTCAGCTACAATGGCGCCTGTTCCAGGAAGCCTTCCGTCATCCGCAGACTTAAGGGCCCCCTCGGAACCTCCATGGCCCACCTCTGGTCCCTTCTCTGCTTTGGCTTGTGGTTATCTACATATGTGTCTTAACTTCTGAGATTATCAGCTCCTTGAAGGCAGGTCACGATGTCAGTAACAGCATTCTCAAGGACAGGAGCTGCTATAATCGGCTGAGTATCGAGTGAGAAGTACTGAGTAAGGCGTCCTTCACATACAATGACTTTAAAACTCACCACCATACTCTGATTTGCTTGTCACCTCATTTTAGAGATATGAGAATAGAGGCTCAGAGAGGTGAAGGCCAAAAAGATGACAAGTGGCGGGATGAGGGTCAAACCCAGACTCTAAACCCTTTTTTTTTCTATTCTACCACCCAGCTCCCAAGGCAAAGAAGAAGCCCACCTTATTGAGCAACTACTATGTGCTCATGCTGGCAGGAGTCCAAAACTGAACGGGCCAATGCCATGAAAGAATATACGTGAAAGGGGCTAGCACAGTGTCTGGCACACAGTAGGTGCCCAGCATAAACCTCACTGACAGTGGGTTGACTCAGGGTCTACTTCTGCACCAGAGCAGGGGCCGTGTGTGACCCCAGGAGGCCGTGGAGGGAGGCCTCGGCTGAATGCGGCTCTGGGGCCCTTGAGCGAATCCCACGGCCTCTCCACCCTCACGTCCCCGCAGTGAGAGGAAACAGCCAGATGATTTGTTCCCCTAAGGTCTTTCTGACTCTAAGAGGTAGAGTTCAAGTGGTAAACAGCAAGGTAAATAAAGCCAGGAGGGGTTGTTTTCCTTCCTTCCTTCCTTCCTTGTCCCTTGACAATTGTTCATTAGAAAGGTAAACCCTGTTCCTGAACGGTAGGAGCACATGCACCACGGCCACCAAACTTTCTGGATTCTCAGTGCAGGGAAGCAGCTACCAGCAAGGCCAGGCCACGCTGGATGAGGGTGTCTTTGATCTCCTTCTCGGAAGCCTTATCCGTGTATTTCTGGTCATAGGCCACCAGGGCTTTGGAGAGGGACTAGCGGGTTGCCCAAACCTGGACCACGTGACCACCACCCTTCACTCACACTTGGACGTCCACCCAGGCAAATCGCTCCTTGCCCAGAAGCAGAAGAGGTCCCCGTGGCTTGTGCTGCAATGGGTGTGGCTCGATCGTCTCCAGGGGCCACCCATTCACCTTGATGAGACTGTCCCCCGTTTGCTGTGCACCACGATAGTGGCCGTCTTCTTGCATCCAAAGACCTGCATGGGCTACGGAGGAGCCTTGGAAGGCGTGGCTGTGAACATTGATTATTTTCATACTTTAGATCCTTCCTTCACAAGGGCACTTCTCTGGTTCTTAGGAAGACAAGATAATTCCCTTCTTGGAGCCTGGGATTCTGAGGCCAAAGTCCCCAGCTCTCCCAGGCCGGCAGGGGATGCAAGGTCAGAGGACAAACAACTACTTCTCCCAGATGCATGGAGGGGCGCTACTTGGGGCTCCGAATTCTGTGGGATCTGGTCATGCTTGGTAGAGAGTTAATTAATGTCCGCAGGGCGAGTTAGCAAAAATAACAACTGCCTTATTAAGGGAGAGAGAGGGCTGTGAGCTTTGATTTAAGCAAAATGGACAAAGCAGGGATAGGAAATCATCCACTCGGCTTTCTTTGCTGGGCTCACTGGCCTGGGTTTTCTCTGTCCTGGCTGCTGACCCCTCTCGCTTCCCCCAGGAAATGAGCCCCCCTCCCCAGTCGTGCATTACGAGGACCCTGGGTTTTGCTGTTGTTGCAGATGAGAGGATCAGGACACCTGGACTGCTGGGGGCCCTGTGAGTGTGAACTCGGAGAGGGGCCCGAGATGCCCGGGGAGAGGCGATGCCAGCAGAGCTGACGGAGCGGCTGCAGTCAGGAGAGAGACAAACGGACACAGTGTGGCTCGCCCGCCAGAGGGAAGTGCGCCCCCTGCAACTTCTCATTTAGTCTGCTCCCCTAGGAGCGGAGGAGGAGGGTGAATGCAGGAGGATGGGAAACAGTGGGAAAAGAAGAAAGAGGGCATTACCAACGGTGGGTTTGAGAGGGGACAGGTCTGAGTCCAGTGGTCCTCAGACTTGTGGAGATGGGCCTCTGGAAGCCTCGGCGCTAACATGTCTGGAGCCCTACTAAGTGAGCGGCGTGGTGCCAGGGGCCACCGAATGTGCCAGTTCAGAGGAACGTCACGGTAATTGCACGTGGCGGGAAGTATTTCTCATCAGAAGAGACAAATGCCCAGAAAGGATAAATGCTTTACCCGAGCCCCACTGCTGGTGAGAACTGCACACTCTGGCCCGTTTGGTCCCGCACCTGACTTTCATGCTGGTTCCACACCAGCACTGCCTCAGCTTGAAACTCGGCAGAACATCGCTAAATGCTGGCAAGTCCAGCCTTGGTATAAAGCACACTTCCCACTCCCAAGGGCAGAGGAAGGGGACGGGGAAGGCGGGGGTAAAGCAATGGAAGGTCGGGCACCTGTTGAGCACCTCAAAGTGCCTGCCACTTGGCCAGGCACGCCACATGTATTTAATTTCATTTAGTGCTTATAAAACCTGAGTGGGAAAGACATAATTGCCCACATTTTGCAGATGAGTGTACTGAGGCCCAGAAATGGCGATTGACTTGCTGAAGGTCACAGAGTTAGCACGTGGTAGACCAAGGATTCCGGTCCAGATGGGCCCAACTTCAAAACCCGGGCTAATTAAAAATATAATTTCGTACTAAATCAAGTAGCATCGCATACATCACATTCTATTAAAGGCAAGCTGTAGCAGAGGCCAACATTTAAAAGTAAATTTGTAGTTGAAAAATTTATAATTAAGGCCATCATCAATTAACTTGTTTTTCTGGGGCTAGAGAAAGGTTTGCTGTTCTTGAATCATAGCTGCGGAAGAATCTAGAGCCTCATCGAAGAACCGTGGAGGGTGGGCAGTGAGGCAGGAGTTAGAGAGGGGAGTTCGGGGAAGCTGACCCAGGCTGCGTGTGCCCAGACAGGGGCCTTGCCCAAGAGCTTTCTGGGCATGGAGAGCAGGCGGGAAGCACGCCAGGTGAGCCGGGGCCTGGGAGCGTGATTTGGCTTCAGTCTGGGCTGTACACAGTGTCTATATGATCTCAGAAAACAGGGACTGGGAACAAACTAATTTGATCATTTGTCTTCCCTGCTCAATAACCTTCAACGGCTCCCCATTGTGTCCCAGATAAACCCCATAAGCCTTACCTTGACATTCAAAACTCAGCATAATCTGGTCCCAATTTACATTCCCAAATCTATCTCCCACTCATCACCCTACATAAACTTCATGCTCAAGTTAAACTGGCCCACTTTTCATTCCATTAACCCAGTTCTGAGTCTTTCTCCTTTCCCCACTTCCCCCGCAAATCCACCTCGTCCTGCTTGCTCTCCCACCTCCTCTCCTGGGAGACTCCTCCAAGAAGTCTCCTCTAATTGCCCACCAAGAAGCAAATAAATGCTCCCTTTCTTATTTATGCTGTACACGTGGCACTGGTCACATGATGCCTTGAACTGAGATTATTTATGTACGTGTCTCCTCTTTCCTGCCAGGCCCAACCTCCTTGTGGGCAGAGGCAATATTTCACAACTGGGAGGGTGTGAATAAGCCACTAACTCAGGAGCTAAAAGGTTCATGTCTTATCCATGACATCATTGTAGCTAATAATGGTCACACACATTTAACAAGTTAAAAGGACTTAAAGTTACTTAAAAGTGTGCTAGAGACTTTTGAAATGTTTTGAGAGCTAGATTTTGGGGGAAGTTTACAAATGATATTCATTCATTCATTCATCCAACATCCTCAGTGTGGATTTTTTTTTTTCTCCTGAAGACCTTGTTTGAGAGTTTGAGGGTATAAGTGCCCCACGGAGATTGGACCAATTAGGAACCACAGGTGCCAGAGGTCCTTAGTACCGTGAGGACTGCTGGGGTGTGTCTGCAGTGCACCCCTGTCCTGATTGCAGAGCCCCCTCGGTTGCCAGTCAACGGACCAGGGTCTTGATTCACATGGTTCCATCTACAGCTGTAGACAGTGGCTTTCTGAGCCAGATTCGTGACTTGCCGGGCGTCCGTCTCCTTCCGAGGTCAGGTCAAGCCACGGGCGAGAAATTGAAGGATGCTGCTCTTAAAAGTAGTTGGTAACAGGCCACGTAATTTCCCCTGCTTTCAACTCCCACATTGCACTCTGTTCACGACTGGGAGGGATGGACATTTCTCCCCAAGGAAAACCTCTTGTGAGCCTGCACCTCAACAGCGTTGGCATCCACCTTGTGTCTAGTGCAACTGTCAAGTGTGCAAAATTAAGTCAGCAATGTCCCAACTTGGATCAGTCACAGTCCATGGAAAGACAGCTGCGCGGACTGGCCGAAAGCCAAGCGCTGCTCAGCTTTGTCATTCTCTGCTCAGATCTGTGCTTACCTGGAAGGATGGCAGGTTGGAGACTGATCTCGTGTGGAGTGGAAACCAAGATGACTTTTGCTAGGCTTGCTGCATCCAGAGCAGACTACGCAGCGGTCAGGAGCACAGGGCTTTCGGGGTCAGTGAAAATCCCGGCGGTCCCTTTATAATCTTTGGGTTTTGTTTTGTGGGGACGCGATGGTGGAGAGCGGTCAAGTTTCATGACCTTGCTGGGCCTTTGCTTCCTCGTCTTAAAGCAAGACTAATCCTTGTACTTCTTGGTTGTTGAGAGAACTTGATGAGCTGAGCATAGCGTCCAACAAAGAAAGGAAGAATACTCAGTGAGTATCACCTACCAGAATCACAGCTGCCAGCGACTCGTCTGCTCTAGGCACCTCACCCCAAAGACATTGGCCTCCTTTCTCTGCTTCTTTTCCCCAAATCCCTCAATCCAAACTCAAACCTAAACCATGAAATTTTTAACGTTTTCTGTTGAACGTGGTCATAATTCAAGCTTCCTACAATCCAGGCCTGTGCAATAAACACGCATTTCCTTCCAGCGAGGGGCTGTCTGGAGGCTGTGGTGAAAGGTAGTAGAGACACCTTTGGGGAGCCCACAGTCTGGTTGGACCAAAGGGAAAGGTCCCTGGGGCACCTGGTTGGTTCAGTCGGTAGAGCTTGCGACTCTTGATCTCAGGGTTGTGAGTTTGAGTCCCACACTGGGTGTGGCGAGTACTTAAAAAAAATAAAATCTTAAACAAACAAATAAAAATAATAAAAGGAAGGTGCTCCACTTCGATAAAACACCCCCCCAAGTACGAACGCTGTCGAGAATGAGAAGCAAACCCAATGGCCAGGGTGTTGGCACTGAACCACATCTCCGCCCGGCCTCACTTTAATTACAGCTCCCCTTCTCTGCTATCACCAAATTAAAAACTCCTTGACATGGTCGTCTAGTAACACTGTTATATTGTCACTCTGCAAATTATGTGGAAAGAACAAATTGTTTTCGGGGAAAATTTCAAGCAAATTTATGAGCTTATGGACAAATTGCCCATTATTGCCTTCAAAAAAAAATTTAAACACTGTCAACGGACTAATTTTCAACCTTCAAGAAAAAAAAAAAAAACCCAACCAGAACACCATCTCACAGGTTCCTGGAGCTTTACGTTTTATAAATCTCGCCGCTGTGCCTCTTCTCTCTAAATGATGGTGCTGAGCGACACAGTCTCAGGTCGGCAGTGGAGGCAGAGGCTCCGAAAGTTCTGGGGTGTTGCCCATGTTCACGTGCTGAGGAAGTGGGAAGGTTTTGGAACCCAGGACCTCTGACTTCCAATCCAGTGTTCTTTTTGCTACATTACTCTGTAGTCAACTAGTTATGCATCATTTCACTAACGTTTAATTAGCTAAAAGGGGAAACAGATAACCTTGAAATTAATTCGAGTTCGTGCTAAATGTTGCTAACTTTTTATTAGTTGAATGTTTCCATTAGCTTTTCCAGTGGCTGCTTCTTTGTACCCCCTCACAGCAGTGAACCACACTGAGTGAGTGTTCAATAAGTATTTATTGGGTAAACAAAATAGTTTGGCGGACCGGTGTTGCTGCAGGGTGGGGTTAGGAAGTCGAATCACTGAAGAGAAAGTTGAGCGTTTAATTCACTCTTTCATTTGGCGAGTATTTATATGTCTCTGTTCTAGGTACCGCGCTCCATGGAGTAGAGGATTGCGCGCCGTGGCCCTTGGCGAGTTATTTAGCGTCTCTGAGCCTCAGTTGTCTTAGCTTTAAAGGAATGTGGGACAATCATAATACCTAACTCGCGGGATTGCTACTTTAGGATCAAGGAAGATAATGTATCTAAAGAGCTTGGTAGAGAGGCCAACCCTGGCTGGCGGGCACTCGGTAAACGGTGAGGATAGTCGTTATCAATCTCTGTGCCACGTACTTTATTGGTCCGTACCCCACGGTTCCAGAGACTCGGGGATGTACTTGGCTGCACAGAATATGTCACAAGTGATTTGTTTCAGAGCAGAGGAGGAGAACAGAGACTGTGGAGGCGGAACCGGCTTCCCGTGGACCCCTTCTTACTCTTTAATGTTAGACGAGAAGGAGGAAGAAAGACCCAGAATAGCTTGGGTGCCGGTCACCTGCCACCTGCCACAGGGGGCCTCCACTGAGCATCCTTTGGGAATTCTGGGCCCCGGGCCCCTTGACCAACTAGCTCCGATGTGTGCAGAGATGTATTTATAATACACGGACCATGGTGGGTTCGCGCTACCGGCAAACAAAGCAGGGTGCGAGAGTCGGACCTTCTTCTGCAGTCCTACGTCCCCCCTCTCCAGTGGAAGGAGGGAGTCTTCCTGCGGGGACCCTGAGTGCTCCTGCAGCAGCCCTCCTCTTGAACAGGACCCCCCTGAAGCAGGGGGAATGGCCAGAGTGCTACCGGGCAGAGAAGGGGTGAGGGTAGGCCTAGAGACCTTCCCTTTGACTCATCCCTGCCCGGCCTCCTGCCCGGGCCCGAAGCACTGCACTGAGTTGATCTAATGAACGGAGCTGCTGGCCAGCTCATTTACAGTTTGACCTTCTTGCCGACCTTGCCAGCAGCCGCCTCCTGCCCTACGTGGGAGGGAGCCACTTAGGAAGACAGCACAGCAACCTGCCACCGATTCGTCAGCAATTGGCTTCCATCAGGGATAGGACGGCCCGTAAGGTGGGAGAAGGGCAGGCTGGGAGGGAGTAGAGGGAGCAAAGACAGCTCTGTTTGTTTAATCTCTCAGGTTTCCAGATCCCAAAGGGATTCTGGGGGGAGCCTTGGTAGACAGGGCAGTGGCTGATGGTCTCTTCCAAGGTGGCAGCTGGCCTCAAAGGTGTCTTTAGCTCGCTCTCTCTCATGAAAGGAAATAAAATGCCAATTTGTTGATTGTATCAATCTGCAAGAGTGTGTGAGGTTTATAACAAGTTGTCCCGGCTGCCCCCCCTCCCCGACTGCTTATCCGTCCCCATTTCTGGCTGATCTGAGACCTCTGGCTCTCCCCAAGTCCGTGTCCCAACTGGCTGATCCTTCAAGTCTGGCTCTGGGTGTTTCTTCTTGTAGTTTCAGTAGTGGTTCCAACCAGGCGGCCGTATTGCACATTGGAGAGGAGATGCTTAGACCTGGGGGGGTGGGGGGTCATGGGGGGGGGCGGAGACTCTGGTTGTGTCCACGCCCCGGGCAGCTACTGGTCTCAGTCGGTGGGTCGGCCCCAAGGATGATGAATATTGTGCAACGAGCAGGACAGTCTCGCACAACCTCGTCCCACCGCACATGCCAGTTGTGGTCCTGTGACCGTGGCGCCCTGTGACTGTGGCGCCCTGTGACTGTGGTGGTCCTGTGACCATGGGGGCCCTGTGACTGTGGTGGTCCTGTGACCATGGGGGCCCTGTGACTGTGGTGGTCCTGTGACCATGGGGGCCCTGTGACTGCGGTGGCCCTGTGACTGTGGGGGCCCTGTGACCGTGGTGGCCCTGTGACTGTGGTGGCCCTGTGACTGTGGGGGCCCTGTGACTGTGGGGGCCCTGTGACCGTGGTGGTCCTGTGACCATGGGGGCCCTGTGACTGTGGGGGCCCTGTGACCGTGGGGGCCCTGTGACCGTGGCGACCCTGTGACCGTGGGGGCCCTGTGACCATGGCGGCCCTGTGACTGTGGGGGCCCTGTGACTGTGGTGGCCCTGTGACCGTGGTGGCCCTGTGACCGTGGCGCCCTGTGACTGTGGCGCCCTGTGACTGTGGTGGCCCTGTGACCATGGCGGCCCTGTGACTGTGGGGGCCCTGTGACCATGGTGGCCCTGTGACCGCGGCGGCCCTGTGACCTCAGCGGCCCTGTGACTGTGGGGGCCCTGTGACCATGGTGGCCCTGTGACCGTGGCGCCCTGTGACTGTGGCGCCCTGTGACTGTGGTGGCCCTGTGACCGTGGCGCCCTGTGAACCTTGTGGGGCAACAAGGGTGAGGGTGCTCAGGGGCAGCTGGGCTCAAGGGGATGGATTCCTGCTAACGCACAGGAGACAGAGAAAGGAGAATCACGGTGCAGTAACCTACAGAGGGGCTGTTCCTTCCGGTGGACACAGACTTCTCTCTGCCTTTGGAGCTTCTTCCTGCACCACAACAACGGGGAAATGACCCGACAGCCCAGAGGAGCAGGGATCGGGGCTTGTGGAAGCCTGTGACAGTGACGCCCCCTGAACCAACGATCCCTCGTCACTGGCGGGGGGGCCTGTGTCTCTCCCTTGTAGCCAGTGCTGGATAAACCCCAACGAACACTTGTTCCGCACGCTGCTTCATGGCAGACCTGGGTCATACAGCCCTCGCCCTGAGCTGGGGCTTCAGAGAGCCTCGCTGTGGCCCTCCCCGCTCCTGGGACCGTGCAGCTCCCTGTCCAAACAGCCCAAGCTGGCTCCCAGGGCCTCTGCCCCGGGCCCATTGCCAGCGTGTGCATCCCGAGGCAGAGGATGGCCAAGGGGCGGCTGTTCTGGCAGGGGGTGAAGAGACAGAGCTTGGACATGTGGCCCGGGCATAAGCACGGCGCTGGGCGAGAAGAGAACGGGCAGGGCCTGCGTGAGGCCTCCGTTCCGGGATCCACGCCTGGCACCTTCTGTATTATGACAGCCTTTTCCCTCGGGGATTCCCAGGCCTTAACTACAAGCACATCCAAGCCCGGGGAAATGCCTGTACTGCCGTAAGTGGATTTGGGACCATTCACTCTTCCCCCACTCAGATCTTCGGTTTCTCCGCAGCGAAATCACATACATTTCGTTGGCTTTTATAAGTATACATATCCCCTCCGAGATTCTCTGGGGCAGGTGAGGGGTAGGCGTGACTCACTTGCGCTTCCCACGCTTTCAATGACCAACTCTGCAGGGTCAGCTGCCCGGTCACCCCAGCTCTGTTTTTACCTCTGTTCCTACGTCCATCGGCCCTCGTGTTTGCTTATTCTGTTTTCTTGAAAATGGTACCTTTCGGGGACCAGGGCACAGGACCGTAAACTTATCCCGTCAA
This sequence comes from Mungos mungo, assembly GCA_004023785.1. Lineage (NCBI taxonomy): Eukaryota > Metazoa > Chordata > Mammalia > Carnivora > Herpestidae > Mungos > Mungos mungo. The sequence goes on from PISW01002154.1 coordinate 74,315, forward strand.
ATAAGAAATTTGCATGGTTGCCATGGCAGCAATATAAACATTAGAGGGTTTGGTGTTGCAGGCTGCAGGCTGTAGTCTCTTTGATCTTTTACTGACCAGTGAATTATTTATTGGCTCCATCATAAAGATAAACCAAAGCCTAGAAGCTCTATTTATAGTATCACAAAGATCGCCCCTCCTACCTGGCATCTCCAGAGGCGAACTGTGGTCCTGATGGTCACCAGGGAGCCAGGGCTGGAACTGTTTTTCTCTCTTAGACCTTTTCTCCTTCCTTTTCCTTTGAGCTGACTGTCCTCCTTCCATTGTTTGGCTGCGCTTTCCCTTCCTATTTGGGAGGTCCAGAGCTGAGTTTTTGCGAGGGTCAGTGTTCTGATGCCGTTGGTGCCGCCTGGCCTCTGGGAGGTCACATCCCTTTCTCCCGCCTGAGTCCCGGGTCGGTCTCAGCAACTCTCTGCCTAAAGGAAAGTTCCCCAGCCCCCAGCACCTCTGCGCCGGGCCCGGTGGCCGAGTCCTTCCTGTGCAATCCATCTGCCCTGAAGCCGGGAACACCTGTCAACCCCTGGGAAAATGAAGTGTGCCCCATCAGTGGCTGGTTCCAACTGACACTTGGGGTTGCTGGGAGCATTCATCGCAGAGAGTGTGCAGAGGTGCGCACGTGTGATTGTGTGTGTGTGGAGCAGACGCCTGCCGGCCGTTAGGCACCTCCTTTCATTTTATTTTTCCTTTGGCTTTTAACTAGCACCTTCCTCAATTAAAGCGGCAAGGCAGAGCAGACAAGGAAATCAGTGGATCTCTTCCCAAACATCAATAAAACAAATTTCTCTCCGGGACACCTATTTGTTATTTGGATATCAGACTGACTGTAATCTGTTTCCATTTTCCTCTTGCGTGTCCCCTGCCAGAAGCTAGAGGCTCAGCCATGATGTCCTGCTGTTTCCATTTGGCTGAACGAGGAGATAGATTAGATTCCTATTTGCTATGCGGACGCTCCCATCTGATATCCATTAGATGTGTCAGGGGAGAGCCTGGAAAATGTGTCTCCCCTCCTTATTTTGGGTGTGGCGGACTAGGATAGTGGTCGGGGGGGGGGGCTCTGGGAAGATGTCGCCAGCTGCCTCAAAGATACCTACATGGCTCGCTTTCTCCTTCTGCTCGGTAATAAATCATGGCCCGCGTTATTTCTATTCTCAGAGATGGGGTACCCGAGACTGTTTCCTGCCTCTATAGGAGGATGACAAACTAGACACTGGTTGAAGAGTGGGGTTGGGGTGCCTGGGTGGCTCAGCTGGTTAAGCAGCTGACTTCAGTTCAGGTCATGATCTCACAGTTCGTGAGTTCGAGCCCCTCATCAGGTTCTGGACTGGCAGCTCAGAGCCTGGAGCCTGCTTCGATTCTGCATGTGTGTCTCTCTCTCTGCCCTCCCCTGCTCACGCTCTGTCTCTCTGTCTCTCAAAAATAAATAAATGTTAAAAAAAAAAAAAAAAAGCAGGGAAGTGCCCTTGGGGCAGCACCCTAGAGAACCCAGAGGACAAGGTGCTCTGTTGTCCAGACGAAGAGACGGCGGCCCAGAGAATTTAAATAGATTGTTTCCATGGAATCACCCTGCTCTTCTTTCCTGCTCCCAGTCTCTTGAGGGGTGCCTTCCAGCTGGCCACTTCCTGCCCCCCCAGTCCTCACGAGCCCTGAGGACTCCGGCATGGACCCACCGTTTGTATCTGCAGCCAGTCTGGAAGGCGGGGCCACGTCTATGCTTTTCTCTGCCCTGCAAGTTGCCGTGCGTGGTCTAGGCATCGGGTGAGCCCACGATACATCCTGGGCAATCGCTTGGGCCCTGGGAGTGACCCCTGAGGCGGCTGTCCTCTGTGGCCATTGCTTATGGAGCCCTTCCTCTGAGCAGGTCTGTGCCTCCCATCTGGCCCCAGGGAACACCCAGGTCTCATGGGAAGGGCCCTTCTGCCCTAGTTAACCTGCTGTGACCAGGACCATTCTGCCCTTGGCATGTCCTGCTCCCTCCCCAAGCCCCACCGCCAGCTTTGGCTTTCCGGTTCCCCCGCCTCAGGGGGGACGGCTCCTTTTTAAAGAGAGTGTTGTTTCCTGTGACGCTGACAACCCTTCAGAATTGACAAGACCTGTCTGCGTCTTGCAGTCTGCCACAGGCTCTCCACCTGGGGCCTAAGTGACTTGTCATCTTCTCTCGGCCGTCTCCAGCTTCTCTCCCCGCCGGAGCCGTAATCCCTCCCTTTGATATCACAGTTGTCTCTGCGGCTCCAGCAGCCCTCACGGCTCCATGGGCTCTGAGCCTTCGGGAAAGATGGAAATTACAGCAACAAAGACCCTCTTGAGAACAGTGTCCATCTCCACCCTCCCTTCCTGTGTCTCTTCCCCCCGCCCAGAAAAACATTTCTAGTGGAGAGGACACCCAGAAACGGGAAGAAGGGCACAAGGGTCTTCAGGCAGAAGGCTCTGTTTGCCACCGCTGCTCCAAGGGGGTTGATCTATTTTCCTACTTACACAGCACGCCCAGCTGAGCTGGATCCCGTCCTTGGTGCGTGTGGGGGGACAGGGTGTCTAACAGCAGGACAGGCCGAGTTTCCAGAAGCTGGGGAGGCCCTGTAAGTACCCTCCCTTAGGACGCCAAAGGACTCAGGTCTGGGAGGCAGGGAGTGGGGAGGGATGGGAAAGTAGTGCAGGCTTTGGACTTGTGCCTGCACCTGCCCAAGTCAGGCCCCAGTGTTCAGCGTGTTGTCCGGGTCCTGCTCCATCCCCCAGACCTCAAGCAGGTGGTTTCCGAGGTCTCCTTTCCTCAGCCGGCCAGGCCAAGGGCACTGGGCGGGCCCTCAGAGCCTCGGGGGTCCTCTCCTGGCATGGCCATTTGCTCCCTCTGTGCCGAGCTGGAAATAGGGTGTAAAGATGCACAGTTCTGTGTGGTCACTCACTGGGGGGTGAGCGCCGGGCAGCGGCCCGCCCCTACATCGTCTGTGATCTATGTTACAACGTAGTTCTAGGAAAAGAGGAAGCTCTCCGTGCAGCTGCGTTTATTATGAGCGTCGGACGAGTTGTGTCACCTTGCGGACCTCAGTTTCCTCATCTGCGGTGCAGAACGTGATCTTACGTGCCACCTTCTTATGGAATCACATGAGCAGGGGCGGCTGGTGGCTCAGGCGGTTAGGTGTCCGGCTCTTGACACCCACTCAGGTCCCAATCTCCCATGTGTGAGACCGAGCCCTCCGTCAGCCTCTGTGCTGATAGCGCAGAGCCTGCTTGGGATTCTCTCTCTCTCCTTCTCTCTCTATCCCTCCCCTGCTTGCTCACTTACTCTAAATAAATAAGGAAATAAACCTTTGAAGAAAAGTAAAGAAGACAAGGATCACATGGGGAGACGGACAAGAAACTCTTTCTGAAGTAGGAAGTGTAAAGGATGTTATTTGTAACCTTTTATACCCAGATGCGTGTGTCACATAAGGAAGGAAGGGGGTCGAGTTTGCCATGATGCTCAGAGGCGGCTTCCAGGCTGCCAGAGTCACTTACAGGCCCCTCCTTGCCCAGTGGCCTCATCCCTAACTTGCCTTGGCCTCCAATGTGCCCCCAAAACCTGCCGCTGCTCCCTGTTGACGCCACCTCTTCCCCCGGAAGTTCAGACTCCATGCCTGGCTGACACGGGAAGCTCTTGGGGACCCAGCCCTCCCGCCCCCCCCCCCCGCCCTCCGCTCTGGCCACTCTCCCCTTCACAGGTGCACCCAGTCTGAATTTTGGCTTCTTAGAAAGTGTGATGCCTGCTCTGGCCTCCTGGCTGTGTCCCCTGCCTGCCACCTCGCACCCCCGCCCCTCAAGTCCTGGCTGAATTGCTACTTCCTCCAGGAATCTTTTGGATCAGGGTGGGTGCCCTTGACCCGGCACCTGGCAGTGCAGTTAACTTCTTGTGTGTATTTCCCACGTGACCACAAGCGCAATGAGACGGGGGCCCATGGGTCTTCCCCACCCAGCGCAGCGCCTGATGTACAGTAGGTGCCCCATTAGCACTTGCTACTGGAAAGGACAGTGGGCTGGCTGGCCCAGGACAAAGAATGAGTTAGGTTCCACCTTAGCAACTTTGCCTGGACCCTTCCGGTTCACTGAGTGTCCGAGGAGCCCCCTGTGAGCCAGGCTGTCCCCTGCACCCAGGGTGCCTCCTGGGCTGCAGATCTGCCCGCAGCTGTGCGGGCACTGTGTGGGTGGGCATCACGGCAGGCAGAGCAGGACGGGGCTCTCTGCCCCTAAGACCTAACCCGGGGGCCCCCAGCCCTTCTCCCTCAGCCCAGCCAGCTGCCTGGTCCACGGCCAGTCTGCCCTTGGCAGTCCCCAGCAGAGGTGTTTCCACCCCAGCCCAGGCTTTTGCCTGATGGTATTTCTGCCTCGTCTGTGGATTTCCGACGCGGAGCATCAGAGTGGGAGAGGCCGGACCACACCCAGCCGGGCAGCCCTGGGCTCCAGCCCGGCTCCGGGGAGGCCTGCTGGAACATTCACATTCTGAGGAGGAAGCCAGTGATTACATCTTAGACTTGCAAATGGGTTCGGTAAATAGGCTTTGCTGGGAGGTGGGACAGACAGCTGGACTGAGGGCGCAGCAGCACGTGGTGATTGAGGGAGAGATTTGCTCCCCCAGAAACGGGGCTGCTTCCTGGTGGGAGATCTTCTAAGTGAATTCACGTTGGCGGTTTCTGCCTTCTTTCAGAGAAGTCCCTGGGCATGGCTTTTGCTGTCTCTCTCTGAGGACCGGCGGAGCAAATGCACCGAATGATAGGAGGGCACGCACTCACCCATGCGTTCCGCAGGTATCTGTGGAAGAATTCATTCATTCATTCATTCATTCATTCATTCCCTCAACTAACTGGCATTGTGTACCCTTTCTGCATTGGGCACTGTGCTGGGTCCTGGGGACAGAGCACTGAGAAAGGCATTCATTCCACCGGGATGTGGTCAGGAACCAGAGCCGGGTTAGAACACGGCCAGGTGCTATCCGCCCAGGCCACTCTTCTGTCTCCCCCCAAGGCCAGGACGTGTCACACGGACACGGGCTGGGATGGTGTGGCCTCCTGAGCACTTTGTCCTGCCAGCTCCGTGTGTCTAAAGCAAAGCACCCGAGGTCAAGCAGGCGAACTGAACACCCTGGGGGTTGCAGCATGGCCTCCAGCCTGTACGGGGCTCGGTGCAGATGATAAATAAGGCTCCTTCCTCAAGACACATCGCTGCCATCTGCTGGAAAACGGTCACACGGAACACGCAGCGCTGCCCGAGCACAACGTGAGCGGTGCCCCCCGGGTTTGTTCAGTGCATCATCACCTGCCTGTCCGCGGGGTCTCGCTCCGTGGACCCGCTGGGCAGTGGCTGCTCCCCGGCATCCCAAGAGGAAGAAGGAGCGCTCTGTCCAGTCCCAGAGACTCCCAAGTCCACCTCTGTTTGCTAGTAGCACAGACTTCTAAGTTCTCGTAGGTGGGGGATGCCCAGGGTGGGTTTACATGATTCCAAACTACTTGAGAGAATCCGACCTGTGAGGAGGCGGGCAGTTCTCTAAGAGGGTCACATTTCCTTTTCCCACTTCCTCACCCATGTCTTGTTCCCACTCCATGCTGTGAACAGACAGCATCCCTGCCCAGGCAAATGCCAAAAACTTGGCAAGAATAATGCCCAGTTCCTTGGCTCTCACACTCTTGTTGCAACACTCGAAGTATTTTTGTTGAAGATCCATTGCCTTATTGTTTCATTTAATGGATAAATCTCTGGCCTTAAACCTCTTTGTCCACAGAGGAGGTAGATAAGCAAAGATTTAATCAACAAGAGATGGACGCCAAGGAAGAATGGTGAGGCCTCTATTTCCAACCCCACGGGGGTTTCAACACACACACACACACACACACGTGCACACACACACGCGTGCACACACACACACACACACACACACACAGCCCTGCACCTGTGTACGCAGGGTTGGGGAGTAGGTGAGCCAGTATCTAACTCGGGGCCATTGGCCCACTGTGTCAATACATGGTGGTTGGCGACCATGGTGGTGCCACTAACGAATGGAGCCTTCCCATCCCTGAGCTTCGGGCTCCCTAGGGAAAGTAAAATAAGGGTGTGAGCTCCGTGCAGTCTTAATTTATTCGGGACGCTGTAACAAGGATATCATGGACTGAGGGACTTACACAACAAGCATTTATTTCTCACGGTTCTGGAGGCTGGAAGTCCAAGGTCGAGGTGCTGGCTGCTCTGGTGTCTGGGGAGAGATGGCTGTTTGCCTGTGGGGCCGTCAGTCGGCCGAGGGAGAGAGGGAGCCCCTGGGGCTTCTTTCACCAGGGCACTGATTCCGTTAACGAGCCTCCAACCTGATGCCCTAAGCACCTCCTAAAGGCCCCACTTAATAGCATCGCATTGAGGGTTAGGATTTCAATATATGAATTTTGCAGGGGACACAAACCGTTAGTCTGTGGCAGTTCGGTGTCACTGCCTACTCAGACCCCAGTGGTTTGGAGAACTATTTGGGTGAAGGTCCAGGAGCATATTTCTGGGGAGCTGGTGCTTCCGGCTGCAAAGGCCCTAACCAGGCCCCAGATGGCAGGAAGGGATTGACCCAGGAGGCTGAACCAATCAGAGACAACACATTCCCACAGTGAGCGTCCTTGCCCTGTGTTTCCCCGCCACGTGGATGCGGGCACTGGAGCCCATCAGCCTTGAAGGCCCCACCTACTTTCTGCCTCGATTCTCCATCCCACCCCTTATCTATGCCATCTGTTCACTAGGGGCCAAACTCCAAGTTAAAACAGCTCTGAGCAAACTCTCTGAGCTTGGCCATAGGTCTTAGGTCTGGGGCAGTGCAGCTGCCTTGGCAGTGAGGTGCACCAGGCCCCGGGCTCGAGGGGGCTCAGCAGAGGACCAGTGTGCTCTGGGGCAGAGGATGCTTCGCCTGGGTCCTGGCCCGTGTCGGTCCATTGACCTACTCGGGTGCTGAGTGAACCCCCAGTGAGCCCCTCATGTACAGGGTCTGTGTGGTGGGCTGTGGGGGCTACACAGGTAAACGAGGTCTGATTCTTCCCTGGAGAGCTTACACAGACTGCCCCCGTGCAAGGCTAACTGTGGCACCCCAATGCCATAGCGGACTGCAGAGCAGAAGGTTCTCCCAGCTGGTGGGTTTCCCGGGGAAACCTTGGGAAGGCTTCGAGGGAGCTGGCATTTGAGCTGGCACTCAGAGGAGGGCTAGGATTCCAGTCTTGATGAGGAGAAGCGGGAGCCGGTGGCAGAGGGCAGCCCCAGGGTGGGGGGTGAGGGGAAGCGTGCAGCATTGCAGGTGCATTGCAGGTTGTGAGTTCCGGCTGCAGTGTAAATTGTGGTGGGGGGAGGGGCATGGGGAAAGGATGGGGAAGGGTGACTGGGGACAGATCAACAAAGGCCTTTCGTCTTGACTGAAGGAGTCCTATCAGCCAGGGTCGGTGTGGTAGAACAGCGGCCCCCAACGATGAACCCCGGAAGTGTGAGCATTACCATACGTGGTAGAAAGGACTGTACAGCTGTGACTAAGTCACGCATGTGAGATGGGGAGGGGGCCCTGGATTGCCCAGCTGGGCTCAATGTAATCACAAGGGTCTTCATAAGGGAGAGGCAGGAGAGTCAGAAGGAGATGTGGAGGGGTGCCGCCACAAGCCAAGGAATGTGAGCAGTTTCCAGAAGCTTAAAGTGGCGACGACAGATTTTCCCCAGGAGCCCTGCCAACAAGTTGATTTTAGCCCCGTGAGACTCGTATCAAGCTTCTGACCCCAGAACTCAGAAAGAATAAATTTCTTGTTGTTCTAAGTCACTAAATCCACGGTAGTTATGGCAACAATAGCAAACTACTTACAGTTGGAAACTCCTCCCGCTCCTGGGATTTCTAACGTCAGGCAAGCTATTTAAATTTTCTATGGGACACAGCCTTCTGTCTTTTAAGGGGTTTAATTGTAGTGTCACCTCCTAGGGTTTTAGGGAGAAACTGAGATAACATATATATAGCACCTGCACATGGACAGCATGCAATAAACTGTCGCCATTAGGACTCTCTTCCCGCCGGCTTTGTGGGACTCATCACCCCGTTCTTGCCTTCCCCTCTTCTCCCCACCCCGGCCCCTGTCAGTCTCTCTTGCTGTCTCCTCCTCTGGCCCAGGGACTGGGGCTCTGTGTTTCAGGTGAGGATACTCTTCTCCATCGACTGCTGTTTCCCACCGTGCACCCCCCTCCCCTCCCCACCTCCTGCCCAACCTCCTCTCCTGCCCTCACCCACCCGGACTGCAGGTCATGGAGAACATAGTATGAGTACCTGCTGCAAAACTCACAGACTCTGTCAGGACGCAGGTCTGAACCCAGCCGACTCCATGACAGGCTTCAAGTTTCCCCTCTGACCTTGGAGGCCTAGGTGTCCGTTTCTCAGAATCATTAGACAATAAAAGGGCACACACTGCCCAAGGCAGGAGGGACCATCCTTGTAACACCCTTAACACTCCTAAGGGCAGGCCTAGAGGTAGAAGCCATAGATAATCACTTATTGCTTAAGGCTGGTTACACCCTAGTGAGGGTCCTGGGTCCTGGGTCCACTCTGTGATTGGTTAACACTCTAAATGTTGTGATTGGGTCCTGCCAAAAAAGGAACACTCTGGACAATGTGTATGGTTACAGTTACTGCCAATGATGTGATGCGATAATGATTGGGTCACTGTACCTGTGTCTCAACTTCCTGTAACTCCCCCGTCCCAAACCCCATAAAGGCCCTGCCCCCCTTTGTTCGGGGCTCTCAGCACGGATCCACTGCGCTGGTGAGGTCTGTGAGCCCGAGTTTAGGCCCGGCCAGCCTAAACCCGTAATAATAAATGCCCTTTGCTTTTGCATGAGTGACTCGGTCTCCCCGGTGGTCTCTGGTTTTGGGGACGATATTGAAATCTTGGGCATAACAACTTTAATAGTTATTGAAACTATATTAACATTTCTTGTGAGCACAAATTGACAAATGTTCGTTTTACGCACGCCATATAATGAGGTCAGCCAGCGAATCTGCGGGCTCTGTGTGTCATTGCGTGTGACCAGCTCGGGTTTCGGAAGGTACGTATGGATAGTGTTAGAAGCCTCTCCCTGGGACAGGGCCAGAAACACACGATGTTTTCATAAACATATCTGTTTAACAGCTTTATTGAGGTATAATTGACATGCAAGAGACTGCACATATTTAAAATGTACAGCCTGTTACGTTTTGACGTGTCCCATGTACCTGTGAAACCCGCACCATCATTCAAATGCTAAACACATCCACCCTCCCCACACCCCGCATGTACAGTCTCTCCTGCCCCTGGCTCTCCCCCTGCCCTGCTTGCATGCCCTCCTCAGACAACCCCAAATCTGCTTTCTGTGACTACAGATCAGTTTGCGTTCTGATAATTGTACATCCAGGGAATCACGTAGCGTGTGTTCTCCTTTATCTGGCGTAGGAGATGGACTCATGGTGCCAGTGGGATCCAGAGTCCATTCCTTTTTACTAGGGAGTAGAATTCTACGTCGCATGGGCGGACCACACTTTATGAAGTCCCGCAGGGGATGAACATCTAGACTGTTTCCCTTTGGGGGGCTGTTCCAAATACAGCCCTGCGAACCTTTGTGTGAAAGTCTGATGGCTACAGGCTTTCATTTCTCCTGGGCGAATGCCTAAGGGAAGAACGGGGAGGCCTCAGGGTAGGTGTTTTTAACGCTTTAAGAAACTGCGGTGCTCTTTTCCAAAGTGGTTGCACCATGCCACATTCCCACCACAGTGCACAAGAGCCACCTGCCCACCTTCGCGTCGGCCCTTCCACTGAATGTGAATTGGCATCTCTTCGTGGCTTTAATTTGCATTCCTGTAAGGACTAAGGATGTTGAACATCTTTTCCTGTCTTTAATTTTTTTACTCATTTAAAAAAATTGTGTACAGGCGCCCAGGTGGCTCAGGGGTTAAGTGTCGGACTTGGGTTCTGGTCATGATCCCACGGTGCATGAGTTCGAGCTCCACATTGGGCTCTGTGCTGACAGCTGCTTGGGATCCTCTCTGTTTCTCTCTCTCTCTCTCTCTCTCTCTCTGCCCCTCCCCACTCATGCTCTCTGTCTCAAATAAATAAACTTAAAAAAGAAAAGAAATAAAGAAATTGCGTGGTTTGTTTTCTTATTGAATCTTAACACCTTTTAGTTTATGTCACATCCAAGGCCTTTGTCAGAGACATTCCAAGATTTTCTCCTTGTCTGTGGCTTTCATTCCACAGTATCTTTCAAAGAGCAGAGCTTTAATTGTGCCGAGTGCAACTGATAGATTTTTTTTTTATTTTGGATCACATTTTTGATGCTACTGTTTTTGGTTTCTTATTTTGATAAAAAGCCTTTGCTGCATCTAAGGTCACAAAGATTTACTCTTCTGTTTTCTTCTGGCAGTTTTATGGGGTCAGGTTTTACATTTAGGATTATGATTCATTTCAAGTTAATATCTGTGTGTGGTGGGACACAGGGAAAAAGCTAATGTTTTTAAATATGGATGCCCACTTGCTAAAAAGATCATCCTTTATTCACTGACTTGTCTTTGTATCTTGTTAAAAATTAGTTGTCCCGATACATGGATTCTTACAGTTTGATACACTCTTTTATGCATAAGTATGTATTTTAAGTTCCACGTTGTAAAAACTCCCACAATTACTTTCAAAGAGTTTTAGTTGACAAATGCTCATAAATGAACCTAATAAACTTACCTGTCAACGATCAGTGTAATATTTATAATATTTATTGTTCGTTTTTAGCAGCACTTTGGCTGGAAAGAGTCGGGAAAACCACACCTAGCAAAGCTTGGGGAGACACCTCAGCCTTTACAAATGCCTCGCAGGCAAAGTTTGATGTTAAACTAGGTGGTTCTCCTACTCCTTTAACCCTCTCACTCCTAGCCTTACCCTGGGCTTTGCAGCCAGGCTTTCTCCAGCAGGGCCTGGAGGGTAGGGACCCTACAGAGAGAACAAAGAGTCCCTTTCCTGGCTTTTGAGCTCTTAAATAGCCTTTTGTAAACCTATTGTAGAGGCGATGGTACTGAGAGCCAGGGATTTCCATTCGAAGGGCAAGGTGCTTGAGAGAAAAAAGGGTATTTTTGAATTTCTAAAGCTTGGCTTTAAATATCAAAAGCCAAAGCCAGGGGGCTCAGAGCACAGATTTTATATCAGGAACCAGACTGTGGAGAATAGCAGTCTCTTTCTCAGCCCAAAAAAGAGATAAGATTTGGACCCGCGGCTGAGGTGCCATGGAGGAGGGAGAATTGGAAGGAGCTTGATTTCTCAAGTTTAAACCTGTGGGTCCCTGGCCACGAGGGCCTTCACGCTCCATCCTGCTGGGCCCAGGCTGCAGCGTGGGCCCGAGCCCACACCGGACTGAGGGGTTCTGGAGGATGGGGGCGATTGCCTGGTCCCCCACAGTGCTGTCTGAGCCCCTGGAACTGCACCTGAGCGGTGATGGAACGGAGGTTGCAGGGTTGTGGTTCCGGTGGGACCCGCCTCTCAGTGGCCAGCCTGCGGTGCCCACCCCGCCCAGGGGCCAGTAGTGGCCGCGGGGCCCGGGGCCCGGGACAGGTAGTCTGGGATGAGAAGGGTGCGGAGTCTGTCACTCACAAGAAATGCCCCCCTCCCCCCACGTCCCTGGGCAGAGACCTTACATTCCAGAGGCTGCAGCCTCCTCCTGGAGGGCAGGACACTGGACCGGAGTCACACCGAGAGCTGTGAGTGCGGCCGGCCACACGTTCTGATTCCTGAACTGAGCTGTGTTTACAGGTTCGGGAGCTGGTAGGATTTTCTGTGGACAGAGCTTCTGACAGGTGGGACCAGACACTGGATGCCCTCAGCTCTCAGAGCGGCAGGCCGGGCCGTGGGTGTCAGAGCCCCCAACCTGCCTCCCTGTCCTACAGAAATCCTGTTTTCTCTTTGTGCTTGGGTAGAAAGAATGCTCAGAAACTATGTTATTGTTATGCCCAGATTTCAATATCATCCCCCAAAACCAGAGACCGCCAGGAAGACCGAGTCACGCATGCAAAAGGAAAGGGCTTTATTACGGGCTTAGGCTCGCCGGGCCTAAACTTGGGCTCACAGACTTTACCAGCGCAGTGGATCCGTGCTGAGAGCCCCGAACAAAGGCGGGGCAGGGCCTTTATGGGCTTGGGAAGGGGGAGTTACAGGAAATTATGACACAGGTACAGTGACCCAATCATTATAGCATCACAGCATTGGCAGTAACTTTAACCATACACATTGTCCAGAGTGTTCGTTACTTTCGGCAGGACCCAATCACAACATTTAGGGTGTTAACCAATTACAGAGTGGACCCAGGACCCAGGACCCTCACTAGGGTGTAACTAGCCTTAAGCAATAAGTGATTATCTATGGCTTCTATCTCTAGGCCTGCCCTTAGGAGTGTTAAGCATTTTAGCTGGCCGCTTCTGATTGGGTGTTCCTAGGGTGGTCCCTGGTTGAGCAGTCTGTGCCCTTTTATTGTCTAATGATCCTGAGAAACCAACACCTAGGCCTCCAAGGTCAGAGGGAAACTTGAAGCCTGTCATGGAGTCAGTTTGGTTCAGACCTGCGTCCTTACATTATTACAGTTGACCCTTGAACTATGCTGGGCAGGGGGTGGGGTGGCGTGGGCAGGCTGGGGTGCCGATTTCCCGCATAGTTGAAAATCCACATAAAATTTTTGACTCCCCCCAAACGTAATTACCGATAGCTACTGTTGACCTACTGTTGACCAGAAGCGTCACCAGTAACATAAACAGTTGAGTAACACATACTTTGTATGTTACGTACGTATGATATAGTGGATTCTTGCAATAAAGTCAGCTACGGAAAAGAAAATGTTTCTTAAAAAACCACAAGGAAGAGAAGATACATCTGCACTACTGGACTGCATTTGTTGAAAAAGAATCTGCACTTAAGTGGACCTGCAAAGTCCCGACCGATGTTGTTCAAGAGTCGGTGTCCTACCGCGGTGTAACGCATCACCACAAACCCAGCGGCTTGAAACCCGTCAGTGTCTCACGGTGCCCATAGGCTAGGAATTGGCACGGTTTGCCTGGGTTCTCCACTCAGTGTCTCCCCAGGCATTGAAATGAAGGTATCTGCTGGGCTGGGTTCTCATCTGAAGCTTGGGAGCCTCCTGCAGACTACGGACAGAATTCAGTTCCTTGCAGGTGCAGGACTGATTAGAAGAAGGGGCTTCTCTTTCCTTACTAGTCATTGGCCTGGGGTCCTCAGCTCCTCCTAGGAGAATCTACATCCGGGCTCCCATGAAGGAGTCTTATGTAGTGTAACATACTCAGGGCAGTGACCATCTTTGAGTTGCAGGATTTTTTTGACCTCAGTACCTGGAGTTGTCTCTCTGCTTTGAAAAATGAAGAGGTGGACACAAAATGGGCATCAGGCAGGAGTTTATTAGAGTGTTATATCAGAAAGGAAGAATCGTGTGGAAGCTCTCTTTACAGAGGGGGGCATTCCAAAGTGAATATCCCCAACTGTAGGCAAGGGATTTTGTTTTAGAGAGTTTGGTTCCCCACCCACCATCCCTTCTCCTTCCCTTCAGTCCTTCTCAGGCCCTGTCTTTATTGGCTGGATAAGTCTAGGCACTGGGTTGTCCATTCCTGATTGGCTAGATTCCCCTGTGTGAGGAGTCAGACTAGGACTCAAAGAGGGATTTTGATAGTCAAATTCCTGAGGGGAACCTGAGCGGGAGTAGGTGGTGTCCATTACATTCTTTTTTTTTTTTTTAATTTTTTTAATGTTTTACTTATTTTGGATACAGGGAGAGACAGAGCATGAGAGAGGAGGGGCAGAGAGAGAAGGAGACACAGAACTGGAAGCAGGCTCCAGGCTCTGAGCTAGCTGTCAGCACAGAGCCTGACACGGGGCTTGAACCCACGGACGTGAGATCTGACCTGAGCCGAAGTCGGAGGCTTAACCGACTGAGCCACCCAGGCGCCCCGTCCATTACATTCTTAAGAGGAACCTTATGCCCGAGGGAGTTTGCTCTGTGCTTCCTGCATTGTTTTAAAATCTGTTTTTTCCCCACCTTGGAGCCTCAGGACCTAACCTTTCCCTCTCTGCCTGTTTTTTCCCATCTTCCCCTTCCAAATGAGTATACTTACAGGTCCTGCCCACACGCGACGGGAGGGGATACAGGATGTTTTTACCAGGGGGGCTCTGGGAGGTCATCCTAGAAATCTGCGCGTTGTAGCCATCAATCTGTGGAATGTGCCCAGCACCAAGATGATACCACGACAAAGGGAAAACTCCCTCCATTGAAGACATCATTAAAGGGATGGTGGGAAAGAAGACTAAGTTCTGATACATCCCATGAATTATTCTTGGGTAGTGATCCAGTCACGTGCAAATGAAACACTTTCATTTGGGCTTGGTTTTCATGAGATTGCTCAAGCCAGTGAGTCCCAAGTATCCAAAGATCCTGTGAAAACAGTGGGGGTTCCAGAATTCCTGTATTGAATGGACTTCAGGGAAGTAATCTGGTTGAAGAGAATGGACAGGGAACGTTCCTTAAGCTGCAACTGTTTTTATTTAGAATGCATGCTTATTTAAGATGATTAACATGCTGATGTTAAAGATATTCCCATCAGTGAATGTATCCTTTCATTTGAACTTCGGAGAGATCTGCCTAACCCTTTTGGATGCTTAGGTGTTCTGGGTATCCTGGAATGTGACCTCACTGAGGTTGACCCAACAGCATAGAGAAAATTAAAAAAGTGCGTCAGATTCACAAGGCTTGGCTTCTAGTTCCAGACCCATCTGCCCATAGCTGGCTGTGTGACTTTGAGCAAATCACTTTCCCTCTCTGAGTCTCTGTAAAATAAGGGGTTGTGACCAAAGGTTCTCCAAGGCCTGGCTTGTGAGACTCTTCTCTTTGTCCTTGGGATCAAGGGCATCCTGGATCTCCTGAAGATCTGCAACACTCGGGAGTAAGAGATCTCTCAGGCCGTCAGGCATTTGAGGATGCTGGTCTCTAGGCAACTCAATAACCACCGTGACCTAGGCAGACTGGGCTCTTTTTTGTTTGCAAATGTCTCTACAAACAGCTGCCATGGCCCCTTCTGCTAATCTGTGTGTGTGTTCCGCCCCACTCCCACCTCTAGTATGATTTCTCATCATCCCTCCAGTGCCACCTGGCCATATATGACCCTGTGATAGGATGCAAGTTGTACCAATATTTCAATTAGTAGCTGGAAATGCACTCAGAATTGGCGGCTGCCCAAGGGGGTTGGCAGGTTAGGAACAGGAGAGAATATTTACTCACCAAAGACAAAATTCTTCCAAACAACATTCCCTGATGAAGCATTTGCTATGCAAGGAACACAGGGCTAGGCACTGCTAGATACAAATAAAAACACAAAAATCCTAGCCTTTATTCTTAATCTCAGAGAACAGGAGAAGGGAGGAGCAGCATTAGCGCTGTGGGGTCCTTAAGACCCATGTAAGTCCATGGAGAGGACTGTCCTCACCCCTCCCGAGGTGTGCAGGAGCTTGCGGTTAGCACCCTAGGAGGGAAGGGGACCCGGTCCTTCGGAGCCACCTTCCGTGTGTGACGGTCTCTGACATGTCCACGTGCTTAGTCCCCACGCATTCCACCGAGCATTGATCTAGCTGTTGCTATGAAGGTACTTTGTGGATGAGATTAAAATCCACAGTCAGGTGACTTTAAATAGGGGAGGTTCTCCTAAATCGTCCCGGCAGGCTTGATTCTGTTGAAAGATCTGGAAGGCAGGGTTGAGACCTCCCTGAAGGAAGAGGAAATTTCGCTCATGCTCAGCAGCCTAAGTCCATACCCCAGAGTCACAGCCCGCCCTGGAAGCCCCAGACTGGCCTGCCGACTCCCTCAATCACGTAAGCAAATTCCCTGCAATTTCTCTCTTCATATGTACCTCCTGCTGGTTCTGCTTTTCTGGTTGAACGCTGATTAATATCGCTTGTCAGAAGTAGGGTGAATGCATTTGTAGTTTGCTTGGAGGATGGACTTGTATCTTCGGATTGGAGACATAGGAGAATAATGTGTCCCCTCTGCTCCCACTGAGAGATCCACATTCTAACCCCTGGAACTGGTGGTTATGGTACTTTCCATGGCAAAGGAGAATTAAGATAGCACATGAATTAAGGCTGCTAATCAGCTGACCTTACAATAGGGAGGCCACCTTGGATTACTCAACTGGACCCAGTGTAATCACAAAGCCCTTTAAAGGTGGAGGAAGGAGGCAGAAGAAGGAGACCCAGAGAGATGGCAGATGAGGATGCAGCCCGGTGTTGCTTCCTTTGAAGATAGAGGAGACCAGGAACCTGGGCAGCTTCTAGAAGCTTCAAAAGGCCAGGGAATGGGTTCTTCCCTAGAACTTCCAGAAGGAAATGTGGCCCTGCTGATATCCTGATTTCAGCCCCATGAGACCCTTTCTGAGCTGACTTTCAGAACTGTACGATAATAAATTGTGTTTTCAGCCCGTAATTTGTGGTCATTTGCTACGGCAGCAATAGGAAACTGCAATCCCTGTCTCTCCCGGCAGTGGACTGTGGACTGCTACCTTACCAACATGAGGATGGCGGCGGTGGGGGGGGGGGGTTCCTTGCCCTGCAGGTCGGCAGGTCGGCATGGACCTCCCAGCCTCTGCCTTACCCCTGCCCCCCAGCTGCCCTCCCAGGGCCCTCGGTGCAGCCTCAGCTCTCTGACACAGCCCACCCCCCACCCCACAGTCTGGACAACTCTGGAAAGGTCCAGAGCCTGCAGCCTGTCAATGGGACCCTAGTCTTTGCTCTCCCTGACCAAGACCGCTCCCACACCAGATGCACTGTCTATTTATAGGCTATTGGTGCCCAGAAGACACTTAAGAGAAATTATGCAATGCTGCCTCTCGTCTTTTTTTTAAAAAAGTATTTTATTCTCTCTCCCAGCTTATGAGGCCATAGGGAGATTCTCGCTTTATACCCTCATATTATTTTGTCGGTTGGTGGTCTGAAGGAGATGTTTTCTCAGCCTTGCTCACCTCTTCCAGGAGAGTGCTCCAAGCACACATTTATGGCATTCTCCGGAAGAAAGCCTCTCTCCCTGTGCCCAAAGCCTAAAAAATCCCCTGGTAACTGTCTAGAAGGAGAGCAAATGGGAGCAAAAGTCACTTCCACCTTCTTTCTTTTTCTCCTTCCTCCGGTCTTCCTTCCTTCCTCCGCTCCATCTACAGATGCTGATCAAGTTCCCCTCTGGTCCTGACACCAAAGCTCCTTGCTTGGCTCCCTCAGGGCTGCCGAAACCAAGTACCACAAACCAGGCGGCCGAAAATGGCAGCAACTTCTGTTCTCACAGTTCTGGAGCCTCAAAGTCCGAAATGAAGGTGTCAGCGGGGCCACGCTCCCTCGGAGACCCTGGGCATCCTTCCTCACCTCTTCCAGCTTCTGCTGCTGGCTGGCCACCTTGGTGTCCTTGGCCCGCAGCCATGCCTCTCTGGTCTCCACCTCCACCATGGCTGTCTCCCTGTGTGTCTGTGCATCTTCCCATCTTCCCTCTGAGCGTGTCTGCGTCCACGTTTCTCTCTTCTTGTAGGGATGAAAGTCATACTGGATTAGGGACCCGTTGCTTTCCTATATGACCTCATCTTAACCAATCACATCAGCAATGACCCCATTTCCAAATAAGGTCACATTCTAAGGTACTGGGGTTAGGACTTAAACATATTTGGCAGGGGGACACAATTCAACCCATAACAGTACTCAGAGGTGACTCAACTCACTCCTGCCTCTAGTTAGGAAGGGAAAGGACAAGGGATACTGACTTACAACACAGCGTGCTGGTTGCCAGAATCGGGATTATCGCAGGGTCACTGGGGGCAGGTTGTAGGGGAGTCAGTATTAATTCGGGGAGCACTGGCCGCTGTAACCGGCAAATTCATACGAGGATTTATTACTTGAACACATCACAACTCAACATGCCTGTGTGGTAGTGAGGGACTCAAGTCCTCCTATCCTGTGACCCTGCCATCCTCTAGGGACTTGTCTTCGGCCTCTGGCCAATGGAAAGAAACAGGAGGCCTAAAAAAGGCACATTGGGGAAATCACAGTAATAATGATACAATGGTATTTATGTGGCACTTAACGGATTAATCTGGGCACCAGTTCTTTACTCTTTACTTCTCTTTATATGAACTCATTTTGTTTGCACAGCAATCATATGTCGATACTTTGCAGATGAGGAAGTTGAAGACGGGAAGCTTCCCTGACTTGTTGGGATGGTTGAGAATAGATTAGCCATAGGTAGCAATGGTGGGGCGAAGAGGGGTCAAGAGGGCCCAGGCATGAGAGAGAAGTAAAAGGAGGCAGGGTTGTAGAGGAGGCAGAGGCTAGATCAGGAAGGGCATTGAAGGGCATCAAAGGCCGTGCTAAGTAGCTGACTTGAAATTGATGCCCAGGAGAAGCCACAGAAGGGCTGCCATGGCCAGGTTTGCCGCTAGAGCTCTGGAGTGTGTAGTCGTGGAGAAGAATTGAGAGTTGACCCTGGGGGTGGGCAGCTGTATCAGTCAGGATGCTGCAGGTCCCAGAGAACCCAGACGAAACTAGTTAGATGATGAGAACCACTTATGTCACGTGGCGAGAAGCATGGTGGCGGTAAGTGTCCAGGACTGGCTAACTGGGCAGCTGCATGATGCCTTGAGGACCCAGGGTCTTCCCACCTTTCTGCCCTGCGGTCCTCAGCATGTTGGCCCTGACTCCTCACATGCAAGGTGCTTCCCACGCAGGCAGGATACCCTTTGTTGGGGGAAGAGGGGCCACATCTCTCTTTATCAGCAAGGAAGACTTTCCCTGAAGCCCCTGCAGATTTGCTTACCCTTCGTTGGCCAGGTTTGGGTTCCCTGCCCCTTCCCAAATGAATCACTGAGAAGGAGAATGAATTTGTCATGAATGACTTTGGTGAATCCACTTACCTCTGTGCCATGTGGAAGAGCCGGACCGACACCTGGGTAGGTGGCCGGCAGCGTCTCCACAGAAGGCAGCCCTTCTGGGAAGTCAGCCTAGAAACATGGCGGCCTGGATGAAGAGGTTCAGAGCAAGGCATCCGGGAGCAAGAGAAGTGGATGGCTTCTCAACTAAGGAGGTGGTGTGACCAGAGCTTGGTGATTGACTAGGTGCGGAGGTAAGAGAGATGAAAAGTCAGGGGTGACCAGGTCTTAGCGTGGGCAGGAAGCCAAGGCAGGCAGCCTCTCTCTTCCCTCTTCATTCACACGCTCAACAAATACTGCTGATCGTGTCTCATGAGCCAGGGAGTTCCACTTGAGTATTTATAGAGATGAGTATTTTTAGATGAGGAAACGGAGGTTTAACAAAATGGCTGGTCCAAGGTCACACGGCTGGTGGGTGAGCAGTGGGCCTGGATGCGAACCCAGGTCCTTCTGTCTGACTCCAGAACCCATGTTATTGCCACAAGTCCATCCAGCCTCTGCTAAAGCACCGTCCTTGCTCCATAAAGATGGTGAGAGGTGAGCACACAAGTAAACACACTAAATAGCAGGATGTGATAAGGACCCAAAAGGACCTAGAAGACACGAATGTTTTCGAACAACTACTATGCTTCAAGCAC
The DNA here is from genome assembly GCA_004023785.1 of Mungos mungo. Taxonomy (NCBI): domain Eukaryota; kingdom Metazoa; phylum Chordata; class Mammalia; order Carnivora; family Herpestidae; genus Mungos; species Mungos mungo. Next base: position 93,962 of record PISW01002154.1, read on the forward strand.
AATACTGAACACACTCCATGGGTTCTTCTTCTCGTTTAATTCTTGTGATGACCCTAGGCAGTGCTTTTACTGTCCTCTCCCCACATGGCAGTTACTAAGCAGCCACTGGGTGACAAGCGTCATGTGTAAGCCTCATAATCACCCATGAAGTATGTGCCCACCTAGTTTGAGAGGCTAAGAATGCTCCTGGGGGCGCACAGCTGAAGTCCATCCTGGATCCCTTCACTGTCACTGGACTCTGGAAGCCTGGACTCCCTGTCACTTACAGGACGAAGGCCAGTCTCCATGTTTGCACACAGCCCATCAGGACCCACTGCAAAATCTTGCCTTGCTGCTCACTAGCCGCTGCTTAGAATCTGGTGCTCCTCCAGCACTGACCCACTGTGGCTCTTCAAGGCTGGAACCGGGGTGAGGTGAGGGAAGCCCTAGGGCACAATACTTAAGGAGGCACCGCCCTCCATGCATCCCTGGGCAATTGTAGGATGCCAGGCGTGTCCTGCCATGTGGCTGTACGTCACCGCACTTTGGGTCTTGTTTCTTCTCTCAGGAGTATCCTCTTTTCTCCCTCTCCCCAACTTCAGTTTGGCTAATGTTCATCCTTAACACTCAGCTAAGATGTCACCTCCTCCAAGAAGCCTTGCCTGACCACCTCCCACCCCTTGGCCAGGACAGGTAGCCCTTCTTGGCCTGCCTACTGGGTTGACACATTTCTCATTGCACTTTCACCAAACAGTTAGCTGTTTCTGTATCTGTTTTCCCCCACTGGGTTTTGATCCTTTGGAGGACAGTCTTGTTTATTTATGTGTTCCCATTACTTGGCACAGTATCTGCTCCGAAGTAGGTAGTTACTAAATGTTTATTGAACTGACTGTTATGAGCTGAGTTGTGTGTGCACACATCCCTGTGTTGAAGCCCTAACCCCCAATGTCTCGGAATGTGAAAATATTTGGAGATAGGACTGTTAAAGAGGAAACGGAGGCAAAATGAGGTCACTGGGAAAGGACTTAGTGCAACATGACTGGTGTCCTTTAGGAAGAGGAAACGGGACACAGGTACACACAGAGGGCAGACTCTATGAAGATGGAGGGAACAGGTGGTCAAGGAAGGGAAGCCCAGAAGGTACCAACTCCGACGACACCATGAGGCGGGTGGGGAAACCTCGCCTCAGGACTCAGCCCCTGGTTGCTCATGCAGTGGTCGCTCACGAAAGGCCTCCAGTGTCTGTGCCGTTCAGGAGTGGGGACAGGTCTCACTTGCCCACGGGGACAGCCTGCCAGCCTCATCTGATGAAAACTGAGTCAGGCAGTGAGAGGCGGTGCCCTGCGAGCCTCCGGAAGCCCGGACCTTGATCTGCTTGGATTCTCAAATCCTACACGTCCAAGGTGTCAGCAGGGGGAGCAGCGGGGGGCCTCAGACCCCAGACTCAACCTGCCCCCTGGCAGCCCAGATGGGCCTGTCACCATGTGAGACTGCCGTGTTTTGGAATTTCACAGATCACTCATCACTTATGGATTCAGAAATATTTGCTCTGAGCATATTACAGGCCAAGCCGTGTCCCAGGCACTAGGGCTCCTGGGCGGAGGGGACAGACCAGGATGCCCCCTCTCCTGAAGCTCACTTTCCAGCGCCATCAAGATCTTTCCCAGAATCAACCTCCTGATACGTTTTTGTGTGTCATCGTTTACACAGAAGGCCATGGCTCCTCACAGCCTGATCCTCCTCAGAGCCTTGTGCAGAATGATCATATTCCACAAATTTTCACATCAGCGTTTCTTCCCAAGTCAACATCTCTGACATCGGATGGGTCCCACGGGATGGCATATCATAGTTTAATTGGCAGTAAGTTCTTCCTTAGTGGTAAATAACAGAATGGTGGGTCTTCTAATCAGTGGTGTCTTAGATTTCATAAAATATGGAATTGTCCCTGGTTTGCAGATAATGAGGCTGAAGTTCAGAGTTGGTGGCTTTTCAAGGTCATATTGTCTATGTTGTCTCTGCAGGCGGGAGGAGCCTTGGAAAAGTTAGCTCCGTGTGGGAAGCCACCCTACCCCTTACCAGAGCGCCATCTCTGCTCTCGGGGGACTTGATTTCCCAGCACATCACGGCTTGCTGCTCTCATTTTTCTACAGGGAAAGGGAGCTCTGCCCAGTCTCAGGATGAGCTTCAAAGGGAGCCTGTCCCCTCCTTGCTCCACCCCACCAGGGGAGTGGCAGGCGTGTGGCTAAGGCCAGAGTGAAGCGCGTCTGGGATCAAAGGAGCCCCCATCCCTCCAGAGCACCCAGGGGGCTTGGCTGAGCGCCCTCTCCGGTCTGCTGAGCGATCCGTTGACAAAATCCATCTGGGCAAGGAGGGAGGCCTCTGTGATCACCTGTCGTCTCCCCTAAACAGCCCTGATGCATGTTCTTCCTTCACTACCCACGAGGCGTCAACCCTTCTGTGGCTGGAAGGCAGTCACGCTGCGGGCGGGGATGGGGGTGGGTGAGGAGAAGCCGGGAACGCATCCTCTGTGCCGACCAAGAGAAAAGGAAGAGGAGGGAAGGGAGGAGAAGGCTGTTGGAGGGCAAAGGGGGAACGGGCAGTGGCCGTGGCCTTGACTTTATCCCACGGCTAATCCCAGAGCAGAGGCCCGGACCCAAAGCCAGGGGTGGGGTGGCCCCGGAGAGCACAGGGTAAGCATGGCTCTGCTTCCCCAGCAGTTTGTCTTACACACACACACACACACACACACACACACACACACACAGTCTGGGTCCGTCTCTTTCCTTCCTACCTGGAACTCTCAACCGGGTCAACAGCTGCACTGAGTGGGTTTCCGACTCTCTCCTTGGATTTTCCATGGAAGACGTGAGACCCCAAGAGGCCACTTTCTCCACACGCATTCCCTCACCTGCACCCTCTACGTGTCCTTTCATTGGGTCTAGAGCCTCCAGAAGAGCTCCCGGCGTTCATCCCTCCTTCGATCCAGCCCCAGTCTGGATTCCCAAATGCCGTACGCACTGCTCTGTCCCAAAGCTGATCCTCCGGTGGAACGCACTTTTCGGTCCGGACCAGAAGCAGGCCGTAGAACCCCACCTCTGTATCTTTTCTCACCTCAGTGATGCTCTCCACTCTGTTTTCGTCCTTTAGCTCTCCAATGACATTCCACCTGTTCTGGGAAGACCCTGCCTGGGCCCAGCCTCCACAGCCTCCAGCAGCTCCTGCCCACGGCGGGCCTGCTGGTTGGTCCTTGATATAGAGGGGAGCCGCATCCTGCACCTGAGCCGGAGTGAACCAGTGAGTGGGGGGACGGCTCCGGGAGGGGCCGGGTGAGGACCCCTGCCGCCTCTTTGCTGTCCCTGCCGTGTGCTGACTCTGATGACTTCGGTTGTGCACCTGAACTCCTGTTCTGGCAGCGGGCTCCATGCCCCGTCCTGTGTGCCCACCAGTCTCCATTCCGGGATTCAGTCCAATTCCAGTCCTTAAACGCGAGCTTTCCAAGGATCACTCTCTCTACACCTTCTTGGAACTCAGCCTGGACTGAGACTGGAGAGAGCCGTGTCCCGGGGCACCTGCTTGTTCACCAGACTGAGCCTCGAAAGGCGTTGTCCTCAGCTGGGTCAGATCCTGCAGCAGGGCGCCCACGCCGGAGGCAGGTGAGTGCTGGCCCTCGGTCCCTCCCCGCTCCTGCTCTCAGATTCGTGCTGCTCTGCCAGATCAGATCTGGACAGCCCCTGAGGCCTGACTGCTGTCCGTAGGGCTTCCTCCATGGCATTCTGTTGCTTCTCAAGTGATGAGTACAGGAAGCCAGGTTGTCCTTGACATTGATGTCCTAATCCCTCACCTTCCGCACGTTATTACTTGGGATCAGAGACCCTTGTATGTGTGAGTTCCCCGCCTCCCGCGCAGCGGGCACAATGAACACTTCACGGCAGCGCAAATGCTGAAGTCTGCAAGGTCCTCTACCTAAGCTCGTGCCGTGGTGATGGTTCATGTCATCTCTGCCTTCGCCTCCCACCTGTCCTTTTCTTTCTGGGGGTTCCTCTTCCCTTCCCTGCAGTCCTTCCCAGCGAAATGTTCGTGGGTTAGATGTAGAGTTCCGTGGGGACAGGGGTGGCGGTTCGTTCTCGTCCATGTCCCATCGTCTGCTTGGAAGGAGGCCAGAAAAGAGCCGACCTCAGTAACCATGTCTCAGGCCCCTACTGTGTGCAGAGCATGGACCTAAGTAGTTTAGGTTCCAGAAAGAAAATAAAATCAAATGGGGTGTCGGACCTTCAGGAAACAGGGCCAGGCAAAGGCACTAATAGTTTCCCATTAAACTGCAAATGAGTGCCCCGTGGGTTGAAGATGCATTCCGGAGAGGGGGCTGTCAAATGGCAGGATGGGGGGGGTGGTCTTAGCAGAAGATGGGACTCGCCGTGAGCACATGGACGCCACTCTTGGAAAACACCCATCCTCCGCTTCTGCCGTGGTGAAGCGCAAGGTCTTCAACGTGGTGATGAGTAAGGACAGGGTTAGAGAAAGGCCGGGAGCCGGGCGCCGTGGGGGATTCTGGCCCCTGTTGGTCCCGGAAGGCCCGAGCCCCCAGCCCGCCCTCTTCCTTCAGGTGAAGGGGGAGGGCTCTGCTGGGGACAGACAGCCAGGCGGCGGCTGCCTGCCGGAGGCGTCCTCGAACCTGCGCGCCTCTCCGTTTGATCGGCCTGAGACCGCAGGAGACAGTCAAACGCTTTTGGCTAATATCGTATGCACGCATAATTAGATGGCAGCAATTACCATCTGGGTTCCTAGCACTTGTTCCAACATCAAGGCCCTGGGCAAGGAGCTGGTGGGAGCGAGGAAGGGAGGCCTCCCCCAGCCCTGCCCGTCCTCTGTCAGCCTCCCAGAGAGCAGATTGGAAGCCCGGAGCTTGGGAGCGCAGCCCTGTGGAAGGCCAACGATGCTCAATGAAGAGTGACAACAGGCAGGTGGCAGAGGGAGTCGGGCTGTGGTGGTGTTTCTGCCAGCTCATGGGCTGGCATGGCTTTGCGGGCTGGCTGGGTTGCCATGAGCATGGGCGACGAGGCCTCGTGGGCAGCCCTTGTTTCAGAGAGTTGGCCAAGAGCGGGTTTGAGGGTTCTCAGAGCAGTGACGGGGCTGACGAGATGCCATCTGCCCCGCCCCTGGCACCGGCTTCTTCCACCTTCCGACTGTCGGAGCTCCCTGCGGGTGCCAATGACACAGGCATATGCTTGGCCAGGCCTGGCTGACATTTTCCTGAGGCTGGTGCTCAGACTTCCTGGCTGGCAAGGGGAGGTGGGCAGGACGGGAGTCAAGGCGGCCTGGGAGGATGGTCTTCTGATGCGGGGGAGGCTGAGGAACCTAAGCAGGCCTGCACCCCAAGCCCTCACACGTGCCCTCTGACTTGGGCAGGGTCCCAACAACCGTGGGTCTGGCGCTGTCCCTCGCAGCGCTTGCTACCTGCTGGGCCTGGTGTCATCAGTCAGTGGATTCAGGTGGGCATCCGGCAGCTTCTGCCCAGAGGCGGTGAGGCGTCCCGATGCCGAGGGATCTTTCACGGGCTGCGGGGAGGCGGGACTGGGTTGAGTCCCAGCTCTGCATTTCCCAACGGAATGACCCAGGTCACGTGACTGAACCAATCTGCCACTCCTTCAGCAAAATGCAGCTGTGAGGCCTGAAGGGGTGCCCGGCGCATGGGAGATACTCAGCCAATGTTAGCTTGATTTTTCCCTCCCTTTCCTGTAGGGCGGAGCCTTGCCTTCTGTTCTTTTCTTGTCGGCACAGGGGTAAAGTGAGGGAGAAAATGTCATTCCCTTGGTGACATCAGGAGACTGTGTGTGGTCCATTCTGGCCAGAGAAGGTGCATTTCCAAAGCCCTGTTCTCTGCTGCTTGCCCCCAGGCAGAACCTGGGCTCCCCCTTGTGCTGTCCCATAGCTCCGTAGATGTTGTCTGCCGGGGCACCCAGCCCTTGGCCATTGTTCGTGTTGTACTTGTGTTTGAATCCGCAGTCTCCTGCACAGTGCCTGGCAAACGGTAAGATTCTGAGAAATGTTTGTTGAGTGACTGTTTGTGGCCCAATCCGGGTGATATCACTATTGCTCCATGTTGGGCTGGCAGGAGCAGATGGAAAGGGAGATGGGAGAAGACCAAGATGAACGTGGGAGGGAACCAGGAGACTTCCGGAGTCCAACATCTCGTAGAGGAGAGCATGGCTTTTGGATCCCACTGGCCAGGGTGGCAATCCTGGCTTCGCCATGCAGCAGTCGTGTGACTGGGGGGAAGTTACTTAATCACTCTGAACCTCGATTTCCTCGTCACTCGGATGCATGTAATACTTACCTCACAGGGTTATTATGAGGATTGAAAAATGTGCAAAATTTACCACATAGTAGGTGCTCAGTAAAATGGCGGCTATAATGATTCTACTGTCAGAAATGAGCTGGGACCTCTTGATATCTAGACATCTACTAAACCTGACTGCGACGCCAACAGTCCTGTGTCCTGTGGTGGGAGCTCGTGACTTCCTGAGCTCTTTCACGGACTTTCCCCTGTGTCTGAGGCTCCACCGTCAGGCTTACCTCCAGCTTCTCCTTTACTGGTTTCCACATTCCCTCTCGTAACCTTCCAGAACTTGCGGGGTTTTTGCGGCCTTGTTGAAGATTAGGGCAGGCGGGAACTGAAGGGAGGGTTCAGGGCACTTGGTGAGCTTGTCAGCTCTTTCCTCTTCCCTCTTCAGAGTGTCACCCAAATCCGAACCTTCGCCTCAAGTAGAACAGTTCTGTTCGCTTCCACATCTCTTGGGGGATTCCTCTTCCTTTGTAGAATTTACAGGATGCTCTTACTTGGGAGAGAATTCTGGAGAAGGAAGAGTTTTCTGTCTGGTTACCTCTTGCCTGTCACTCGCTCAGCAGGTGGCTAGTGGGAAAGGCCACTGGATTCTCCTCTCGTAGCTTCTAGGAAGATGTCGGATGACCCTCGGCTTTATTGGGGTTCGTGTCAGTGGCTGTGCTGAGCTCGGGGCGGGGCGCAGCAGGAGGCTGGGGGCGGTGTTGTTAGTCCTGGAAATCGGATGGGGAGAGCCCATACGGATGGTTCATCTGGTTAGTGCAGGGACTCTGCCAGGAAATAGGAGTTCTAGGCAAGTGCCTCCAGAGCCCTGCGCAGGGCAGGGGGTTGGCAAGAGGGAGCCAGGCGCATCAGGACTCCAACCAAGCAGGGCGGGCTTTGTCTCCAGAGAGAACCGGAGCGGTGAGGGGCAGGAAACCCACGCTGAGGACTGACCCTTCATCAGGTGGGCTCGGCCCACTTAGGCAGGCAACGTAGCCCTTTGCTTATAAATGTATGAGTTTCTTGTGCCCGTGTGAGGCCCTGGGGCTGCATTCCTGTGTGCTCGTGGTGCCCAGGCCTACAAGGTCAAGTGTGTCAGTGAGCTCCCTCCCAGGGCTATTCGCTGGATAGTCCCTGCCGTAACTATCCAGGCAAGATGTGGGTTTTGGGACAGAACTCAGAAGGCAGGTCCTCGGTAGGCTAGAGGGTAAATCTCATCCTACTCACTGAGATATAGACCCCCAGGGTCCGGGCTGAGCAGGGGAGAGACAGCCTCTGGCAAGGGGCCCAGCCAGGCGTCCATCCTGGTGGCGAGCAGCCTCGCGGAGGCTCCAAGTCGAACATGAAGCAGACGTGGGTCTTGAACCAGACGACGGGGTTTTGTATTCTGCTGTGTTTTTTCCCCTTTTGTTTCTCCGGAGCCTTTGATAAAGTTTTATTTTACCCATCCCAGCCTGATCTCAGCTATACTGTAGAGAGCAAAGAAAAGTTCACGTATCCACTTGGGATCGCATCCCGAACCCTCGGCCTCGGTCCCCTCCCGAGGTTTTGGGGATCCAGGGCACCGTGAGATCCGGCTTCCTGTAGCCCCGAGAGCTTTCTGCACTGCAGGCGGTGGGGACCAGAGGTTCAGTTTGCTAAGGAAAACGGCCGTTTCTTGGTGGTTGGCAGCGGCGAGGCTGTGGCTTCTCGAACAACTTCTGTATCGGGTCCATAGCGGCTCAGCCGCCCCTTTGTGGTCCGAAGGCTCTCTGTGCCCTGATGAGGTTCATCTCGGTAACCTGGGGGAGGGGGCGTTGCTGGGGGGGGCACAGATTTCACCTTCCCTCTTCTCCCTGGCTCCCAAATTGAGTCCCCAGCACGGACTGGCCGCCTGCCCTTCTCTGAGTTCTGGGTCCGTGCTCCCTGCCTGCGCCGAGGGGCCTCAGAAAGGTCCTTCTCTTATCTGGCTGCCAGCGATGCGCCCCAGAGGCCCCCGCCAGCCCCGCTGGAGCTGGCCCTAGTGTCAGGGGGCCGAGGCGGCAACCTCGTTGCACGGAGCCCTTTTCCAGAGAATTCATCACGAGTCCACATTCAATTAGGGAGAGCGGGCTGGATGAGACTAATGGCCCATACCCCTTGTTAAGTAAGAGTCCTAACTGATGACAGGGAGGGTACACTGGCTTGGAAGCCAGCTCAGATTGTGTTTTTAAAATCCTCCTCTCTCCCGGGCTGCCTGCCAGAACTCCATGGCATGGCTCTTCAGGAGAACAAAGGAGGCTTTGAAAATCTTTCTCCCCCTCCTTCAAATGCTTATCTGAAAGGACATCTTTTTCCCCTTAGTTGCCACAATCATAAAAGCACAGGTGATAAACTGCTTCTTTGTAATCATCAATTGTGAAGGTTTCTTCCCCAAAAAGCAGCGGCAGCAGCAAGGTGGGAGGAGCATCTGGGTGCCCGCAAGGATGTCTGTCAAGCCTCCAGAAAGGAGAGGGAGGGGGGACGTGAACTTTGTTCAGTGACAACTTTTATCTCCGGGTCTCGAGCTGCTGAAATGTCAAGCTGGGGCTCGGTGGGTTTCCTGGCCGCGCTGTGGCTCCCGGGGGACAGAGGGCTGCGGGAGGTGGCGGGAGGGACGTCCCTGTAAACAGATCACATCTTGAATTCTCGAAGCTAGAGTTCAGGCCTCGGTGGCTATCTTCTAGAGAGCAAGGCGCAGGGATGTACGGTCAGATCCCGTGTTTGCAATGACCTTGAGAAGCTGTCTCGGAAAGGACAGTGCTTAAACCATTTGAGAGGAGAGACTCTGTCTGGATTTTAAACTCCCGAGATAGTGTGGAGGGAAGGGTAGTTAGGCCTGGGGGTTAGACTGGGTTCGAAATCCTGGGTCCTCCCCAAGTTCGCTCCTGCCCGCTCCTCTACTTAGTTCACGATCTGTCTGCTGACCTCCACCCTCTGCCCTGCGCTGCACAGCCACCCCTGGGCAATGTGTATTTATTTATTTAGAGAGTGGGAGACAGAGAGAGGGAGAGAATCCCAAGCAGGCTCCTTGCTGTCGGGACCCTGAAATCATGACCAGAGTCAAAGTCAAGAGTTGGATCCTTAATGGACTGAGCCACCCAGGTGCACCTTGGCTGTTTTATTTTAAAAAAATTTCACAGAGTACTTATTATGTAATAGGTACTGGTCTAAGTGCATCATGCTTATTAATACATTTTATCCTCATGCTAATCCTGTGAAGCAGACAGGAGATCGAGGTACAGAGAGGTTAAGTGCTTTGCCTCATATCACACAGTAATAGGCAGAATCAGAATTCACACTCAGGAACACTGGGTCAAAAGCATTAACTCTTTACTACTTCATCCTTCTTGCTTTCATGCTGCTAGGCTGGGTGTTGAAGGATGAGTAGGAGTTTGTCCGGTAGACAACAGGAAGGACAGAATATCTGGCAGGAGTAAAGGCATAAAGCTGTAAGCGTTTGGAAATAAAAGAAAAGAAAACTAGCGTCTGTTGAGCACCTACCTTGTGCTAGGCACCGCGCAAAGCGTTTCACACGTTTATTGTCTAATTTATTTTCTGATTAACTCTATCGGTAACCTTCTCCTTTTACAAGTGAGGAAATTGAGGCTCAGAGTGGTGAAATACATGACTCAAAGTCACACACCTACTAAGTGCCCATCTTCCATATTCAACGGATTTGAAATAAAAACAGGACCAGTCAAGACGCCCTTAGACAAGGCCTGGCCTTGGCGTTTCCTGATTGCTCCCACATCACCAGTGTTTTCCTTGTTTAGAACGGGATTTGACCTGAGAACTGATGTTCAGGATTTACAGCGGTCTGACAGCTCCGTGAGGGCAGGATCACTGTCTGTGTTGATCCCCGACATTTCTCCGGGACCCAGGATTATGCTGGCCACACTGTAGGCTTGTAAATATCTACCAGATTATTGAATGGAAAATGTAAACTGTGCCTCGTTCTCTATTTTGCCCCTGCCCAACGTCTATTTTGTTAAGCAGAGTCCCAAGTCTCATGTCACATCCCTATGGATGAAGCCACCAGATGAGGCCACAGCGGTCACAATTGTTGATGCTCAGAGAATTCGCGGATGACCTGTGGTGCCATGGAATAGCCGTGGTCAGGATGACCACTGTCCCCATTTGCTCCGGACAGCTCAGGCTTGCACCTGCTGTCCTGGTGAATTATTAATAGCGCTCCTTTTCAGGCTTGAAAGATCCCCAGTTTGAATGGTAACAATCTGTGGTGACCCTGGGCCAGTGACTGGCCACAAAGAGGCTTCTGTTCTTCCCAGCATGGACGGAAGTCTGAGGAGGAAGAGCAGAGCTAAGGTGGAGCTCGGGGGATAGGAGCACACGGAACATTCCAGCAATCATCCTTTTCCTCTTCCCCAAAGCCTCACTTTCTCCCTCTGGCTGGTCCTCTTTGGGGTGGGGCTAATCACCTCCCTCTGCTGGAAGGCTGGTGTCTTAGTCAGAAGACCCCGCCATTGGCCTGGTCATCGGGGTTCAGATTCTCTATTTGAATATGAAGATAAAAAGAGTAGAATTTGCAGCCTGTCATTTGTATTCAGTATGACTCCCTCTGGCCCAAGGGGAGAGGCTGAAGGAGTAGGGGAGGCCCTGGCCAGAGTCAGATGCCTGGATAGTCGGGAAGGCAGCATCTGATGCCGTGTTCTCAGAGCCTACCTGGAGGTCAGGACTGAGGTTCAGGCTGGGGATCAGGATTGAGGGCCCTGTAGAGTTCAGAAAATGTGCCCCTCAGCAGAGTCCTTGTGCCCCTCCTCCCTAGCCGTGGATCTAGAATCTGGGGCTGCCTGGGTGGCCAGACTGAGTTGAAGATGGCTCTGTTTGGTGACTACAAGGCCTGGGGAGTGGGAAAGAATTCATTGGTGGGAAGGTCTTCAGCAATAATGAATTAGCCAATCAATTCTCATATTCATTTATTAGGCTTTTACTAAGCACACCAAGGGCCTGGCCTTGAACTTTACAAAGGGGTCCCTGCCCGAGAGTGGATGAATGTCCGGGCTGGATGCCTCCTTATCCTCAGCCTCATCTCTGGCCTGTGTTCACTGGGTAAAGGGCGGGGGGCGGAGGGCTGCGTCCTGGGGTTGGGGTGACTGCAAGAGAGCTGAGTGAGCGTGGGAAGGTGGGCCCCAAAGCCTTCCAAGGCCTGGGGGACGAATAAATTGTTAACTCGTCCTCTGGACGCCCGGCATCTGGCGGTCTGGTGAGCCCCTTCCAGGGAGCACGCTGTGGGCTGTGCAGACGACTCTACGCCTCCTCCCCGCCCGCCCCCCCCGCCCCCCCCCGCCCCTCTCCCAACTGCCCGTCTTCTGGGAGCTCAGCCGACACCCTTCGCCCTCCAGACGTCCCTTCTGGCATCTCAAGCCCCTGAAAGCTCTGGGAAGGGCTGATTCGGTGTGCCCCCAGCGACATCCTTCTCTGCCAGTTGCTTACTTTCTTCCTTTGGCTTTCCCAGCCTCCAGCTGCAGACTGTGGAGGGTCCCTGGGAAGGGGGTGTGTGAACACCTCAGCTCCAGGGACGGCCGGGCAGGGTCTGGGGTGGGAACGGGCGGGTAAAGCAGGAGGCGTTGTAGGTGGGGGTCCATGGAGACCTGAGACACTTCAGAACTGGGTGGAGTCTGGGTGGCAGCCTGGTGTCCGTCCGCTCTGGGCCCCAGAGTGTGGGCCGAAGTACCAGACGTGAGACACAGGTGATGTTTCCCTGAGGCCGTCAGGCCCTGTTTCCTACGCGTGGTCGCCCATCTCACAGGCCTCCAAAGGGCAGTTCCGATCATGGGACCGACGAGCAGGGAGGTCAGGGTAACATGGTGACCTGGGGCAGGAACAGAGTGGGTCTCAGAGCCCTGAGCACCAGGCCCAGCTCTGGCACAGGCTGTGGGGCCTTGGTTAGAGCCTCTCACGTGTGAAGTGGGCAAAAGCTGTCCCTTCCCTGGACTTGTTTGGTGCTGTGAATCCCAGATCTGGGGGTGCAGTCTCTCCCCTGACCCCTTTGGCTTGTTGGGGAGCAAAGAAAGAGGCGCTGTTGGTGGATGATACTGTCTGGGGAGCAGAGAGCACACGGGCAGGTGGTTCTTGGGCGGCCCAAGTGGGCCAGGACCCAGCTTCGGGTGGTACGGGGAGCCCCTGCGTGTGGTGGGGAGTCCTGGAGGGGAGGTCACTCTGGACGTCTCCGGCTGCGGGGAGATTAACAGCTATTCTCTTAGCCAAACTGCTGGTGTTTCTTTTCAAAAGTACTAGAGGCTCATTTGCATGTCATTTGCATCTCATTTAAACACCAACTCATTTAATGTTCAGAAACCTCCGAGATTTCTTCCCAGCCCCTGCTTCTTGCTCTCGCCAGGTTGTTTCTCTCTCTCTCTCTCTCTCTCCCTCCTTCCCCTTCCTGCGCCCTACCTTGCCTCCACCTGGACTGGCCCAGCCCCCTGGGGCTCCACCTCCCTGGGCCCAGCCTGGTCTGAGGAGCCCACCATGGGGCTGGGGGAGGAGAGACATCTGTGGGGAGGTGGGGGGCGGATGGGTCTTTGGCCCGGCTGGGAGGGGTGGGCCTCTCTGCCCCTCCAGCCCCCTGACCCTTCCCAGGCCTTGGGCCCCCAAAGCTTTCCCTTCCCTGAGTCGGGCTGCCTGTCCCGCCACAGTGAGTGCCGGGGTCGGAGGGGACAGACGTCCAGGACTTCCCTGAGAATGGGTTTACTGCGCTCTGGGGAGGAAAAAGTGTGCAATTAAAGAGTTGATAGTTTTGTTTTATTCTGCCTCCCGCGGGCCCCTGGGGAAGTCCCACGTGGGAGCTGGGGAGAGAGCTTCTCTTTGGGGGTGGGGGACAGGAAGCACCGTAGGAGCCACTGGGCAAATCAACATTGTGTTAGCACTAGAAGGACGCTCCCTGCCTCTCCCCGCCTCCTGCCTCAGCCCTGCCTGGGCTCGCACCTAGCCCCAGAGAAGATAAGGCCACGTTCAAAGAGCGACCCAACACCCAGGGCCTTGGAAACGGCAGCTGGCAGGAGCTGGGCGCCTGGAGGCTGAGTGGCTCACCCAGAGGCACGCTGGGGGTCAGAAGTCCGCGGGGACCGGGCCTGCCTCTCCGGACCCCACCCGCGAGGCTTTAGGAAACTACATCTCTAAGAACTCAGAGACCTTATTCCGAGTCTGGCTTGCCCCTTCCACCTCGCCTCTCCTAAGTCAGGCAAGAGCTCATGGAGGAGAGGGGACGTTAGCGACCCGGCGGGGCTGGCCCTCCCGAGCCAGAGCGGGCAGCGCCCGTGCCATCAAGAGCCTGGCTCCTGCTGTGCTCCTGCCGCCCCCCAAGCCCGCAGCTGCGTCCTGCCTCCCCTCTGGAGCCCGGTGTAGCTCCCGGCTCCCTGCGCCTCCACCAGCTCTTGGCCTCCCTGGCAACTTGGTCCTTCCAGGCGCGTCCCCTGAGATGCTGTTCACCAGGCACTGGGGGGTCAACGAGCGTTATCCGCGGAGTGTAAGAGTGGAAGCTCACGGACGGCAAAGTCCAGCTCCTCTCTCTCTCTCTCTCTCTCTCACACACACACACACACACACACACGCACACACGCACGCACGCACAGCAATGCCTCACACACAGGGGTCAAGCCAAGTCCAGTCTCCAGGTGGGTGAGGACACACAGCTCTCGGGAGTGTCCATTTCCACGGGGAGCCTCCCCTCCCCCTCCCGCGGGCTCGGTCCCGGGGCCTGTTGGGCACGAGGGAGGCTGGGCCGGGAGGGAGGGAGACCGGCGGCCCAGGCCCCGCAGTGGAGACTCAGGCCCCGCACTGCGGCGCCGTGTGAGCGCGAGCCTGGCTGTCGGGCAGAGCTCATTACGGGGATAATGGGAGCCGAGTGACATGGAGTATGTGTTCTCTCCCCACTATTACACTTGTCGCTCGTTCTCTTCCTCTGGCAGGTGAGCTGCGGGGTTTGATTGCCTGCGTGTCGGATCGCTCCTAACAAGCGGGCGGACGAGACAGGGGCTGTGCGGAGCGCCTCGGCTGGAAGCCGCTTCCCGGCAGCCCGGGAGCAGGAAGGGTCCCGGGAAGGGAGCCCGGGTCCCGTGGACCCTGCCCCTCCCCATCGAGGCTGGGTGACTGAAGGGACCCTTCCCTTCATCCCAGAGAACGCGGAGGCTGCCATTACACTCAGGCCGCCTCGCCGCTGAGACTGAGCCGACACTGGAAATGACCTCAGATGCTCTCGAGAGCCTGGTACCAGAAGGCCCCTGCCTCTCCCTCAGGAGGTGTCTGTGTCCAGCTGATGGAGGGCCGCGTCCAGAGAGGCTGTGAGCCGTCTGATTGGTCTGTGGCCTGCAGCTTTTCAGAACAGGAGGTGAGGTCTAGACGGGCCGGGCTCCCCAGCGGGCTGGCCGCAGGGATTGCCTGTGGGCTCCCTGGGAATACAGAGCCTAGAGCTAATGCTGAGCTTCAAATCGCTGCTCCAAGTGGGACCCAGAGGTGTGTGTTTCTACCAGTCCCGCAGGTGACTCCGGTGCATAGCCAGAACTGGGGACCGCTGCCCGTGCCTTGTCCCTGCCCGCGGTTAGGATGTCGAAGCAGGAGGGGAGGACCCGTGGGATGACTGAGAACTATGTCCCTCAACGCTGACAATACAGAGGGCACCCAGCCCGGGTGTGACCCAGAAGGCGCCTGAGTGGAAGGCCCACCTGGAGGGGCTGGTCCGGGGCCGCGCAAGATGTGGATGGGACACAGGGGGAATGGGCTTGTGCGCTGGGAACAGAGGCCCTAGAACAACATCCGGTGTCGGGAAATGGGGCTCGGGGGTCCATGAAGGGTTAGCGTGAGGCTTCCTCCCTGGCTAGGGAAGCAGAGGGGATAAAGTCAGAGCTGGGGCCGTGGCCACAGAGAACTCATGAGGTTTTGAACAGAAGCCAGCAGAGGAGAGGAAGCAGGTAGCTGATAAGGTGGTGCAGCCTGGACTGGGCAGGAGGAATGGGCAAATGAAGGAAGGGAATGCAGCCGGGGAGCGGACGCGCATCTGCCTTCCGGGGCACGCAGTTCTGGGTGACGTCCACCAGATCAGCCCTACTGCCTACTCCTCCCAGTCCCCAGGGGAAGCTGGGGACCGTGGCTACAGACCTGTGTTAGCAATATGCCTTTGTGATGACCATCCGCCCTTGAACTGAAGGAAATGCACAATTCCCCAGAGGTCAGCTAGACAGGACCTTACAGAGAGCCCTCACTGCTTTATCCCAAGCCACCTGTGCCCCAACATCCTCCATGTGGTAGGCAGAATTCTCAGGATGACCCCTAATGCCCCTCACTCTTCCTTATGACCACGACCTCACGTTGTGATTATGTTACGACACCGTTGGCCTTGAGATGGGGCGATTATTGGGGTGGGCTTAATCTAATCAAATATGCCCTCTGAAAGCAGAATTTTTTCAGATAAGGGTATGAGGATTGGGTTAGTCATGCTGCCTTGAAGCTGGAGTGGCCCACGGGTAAGGGACGTGGGCAGCCTGGAGGAGGGGAGCCTGGCGGTCAGCAAGGGCACTGGGACCTCAGTCCTACAGCCACAGGAACTGAATTTAGCCAATGAGCCTGAGGATCTTGGGTGTGGAATATTGCCCAGAGCCCCCAGGTTACGGGACCAGGCTGGCCAACACTTTGATTTTGGCTTAGAGAGACCTGACCTGGGAACTCAGTGGAGCCTCCCCAAACTTCCGGTGTACGGACCGAGACATTAGTGGGGGAGTGTTGCTTTAGGCCGCTAAATTTGTGGCAACTTGCCATGCCGCAGTAGAAAACAACACGCTATATCTTATATCCAGCCACTTGGCCTGGAATCCAACCTTCCTAATTTTGGCCTAATGTGCCCAGTAAGATCTGGTTCCCTAGCAGTGGGGAGCAAGTCAACGCGGAGACCCTCCTCTTGAAATCTTCAAGCCCTAGCGACTTGCTACCCCTTGGGTGAGTTCTGACCTGTGGGCTGAGGGCCAGTTACCCCTAGTTTTCATTAAAGAGCAATGGTGATGGGTATATCTCAAGAATGAGGTAGCCTGGACTTTCCCAGATTTTTCACCCTCCTACTCATAGTATTAGTGGCAATAGTGATTATGATAATAAGAACTGGTATATTTATTTATTAAAAATTTTTTTAAATGTTTTTTTATTTATTTTTGAGAGACAGAGAGAGACAGCACAAGCAGGGGAGGGTCAGAGAGAGAGGGAGATACAGAATCTGAAGCAGGCTCCAGGCTCTGAGCTAGCTGTCAGCACAGAGCCCGACACGGGGCTTGAACCCATGAACCGTGAGATCATGACCTGAGCTGAAGCCAGATGCTCAACCGACCGAGCCACCCAGGCGCCCCAAGAACTGGCATATATAACGCGTGCTTCCCATGTGCCCGACAATGAGCTCAGTGCCGTCTCTTTAGGATCTTACTTCATCCTCATAAGAACGCTAGGAGATAGATACTCTCGTGACTCCCATTTTGCAGATAAAGAAACTGAGGCTTAAAGAGTTAAGAGACTGGTACAACTTGTAGGTGGTCGAGCCAGGATTTGAATCTGAGCGTCTGGCTCTGGAGCCTGACTTGTTAACAGTAATCTCTCCCTTCCTCTGCACCAAGCACCCTGTATTTTTAAAGATTTTTGTCTACCCAACAAACTGCATTTATCAAGTAATAATTTGTTTTCCCATTTTTTATTAATCAAAGCCATGTATGACTGCCAATCAGGGGTTCAGATCAGCGTGAGATTAGCAGTGTTATCACATCGAGTTGATATAATTCCAGCCCAAAGCAAAGAAATGATGTCTCAGTTAGCAGTCTCTGCAGCCTTATCTTTGGGACGTGGGTCGCTTCTGCTAAGCACACAGCAATGTTAAAAATAGTCCCTGAGCCCCCATTACTACCCGTGGGAACCTGTAGGAGCTTGAGGACCGCAGATTGGGTCCACCGGTCTAGATCTTCCAGACCCTTCTTATCTGCTCTGCTCAGGCCTCCACATCTCTGTGACCTACCTGTTCAGAGACCTTTCTTTCTCAGAGGGGGCTGCAGAATCCCCCTTTGCCCCCGGCCACCATCGCTGCTGGGGACAGAGCAAACAGTGCCATGCTCCCTCCAGTTCTTCCCCAATGTGTGCATGTGCGCGCGCGCACACACACACACACACACACACACACACAGGCATGAGCACCATCTTCTTCTCCAATAGAGGGTAGTTCAGTCTTAGTCTAACACACAACTTCCCAGTCTCCCATCACCACGAGTGTGCAGAAGTGTTAGTTGGGACGTTCTTTCCATCCTGACTGTATAGTCTGAATTCTGTGTCTCCCACCAGGAATCCATGACTTTAACCCAATGAGCCCCCAAGTACCATTCATTCCTGCAAAATGTATTTAACACCTTGGATGTGCCGGGCACTGCTAGGTACTACAGATTTATCATAAATAGGGGCCAGGCCAGCACTGGTCAGAAGGATGCCCCTGGTCTGTGTACTGGGCCATGGCCGTCTTGGGCCGTTGGTGAAAGGGCCATGTTAGGAATGCTAACAGTGCAGTCGGGGCCAGCTCTGTGAGCCAGGGACTGGTTTAGATGGGAGAAGCCCTCTATCTGCTCTTAACTGTGGGTGGGTGCCCTGATGTGTGAAGGCATGAGGGACAAGTTCTCCTGTGTCTTCACGATGAAAACAGACACCCTTGGCCGCATGCATGGCCTGCGTTAGAGGTGCTAAGAGGTCTCATAGACTGGTTCTAATGCAAAGCTCCCAACAAGCCCGTGAAGCAGATTGGACGGGCACCATTGTCCCCATCTCACAGATGTGGCTCAGAGAAGGTAAGCAATTCCCGCAGCTAAAGAACGCAGAGAGGAAATGGATCTCGCTCTGTTCTCTTTCCAGTCCCCCCACCACCCCCCGCACCGGTTATGTCAGTTAATGTGAGACGGAACTGTTCCTGATGGCTGAGGGGACACACACCACCCAGGAAATCAGCCAGAGTCTGAGCGCTGCTGGAACAGAGGACCACATGCTGAGGGGCTTCAACCAGCAGACATTTATTCACTCATAGTTCTGGAGGCCAAAGTCCAAAATCTAGGTTCTAGAAGGGAGGGCTCCTCCCAGAGGCTGAGGGAGACTCTGTCTGAGGCCTGTGTTCTAGCTTCTGGAAGGTGTGCGGTGCTCGCCCCTGGGCTTGTGGCCTCATCCCTCTGATCTCTGCTTCCACGGGCACACGGCCTTTTCCTTGCGTGACTGTGTCTACATTTCCCTTCTACGGTAAAGACACAGGTGACTGGCTTAGGGCAGCTCTGCTCTATCTTACTCACTGTGACTCATTGTAATCTGCAAAGACCCTATTTCCAAGTGAGGCCATATTCCTGGAGCGGCCATGATTGTGGGAGGACACTGTGGAACCTGGTGCAGGGCTTCTTAGGCTGACCTTGTGGGACGGGGGATTTAGCCAGTTAGGAGCAGGCTGAGGGCATGGCATTGAAGTGGACTGAGGGGTCCAGGCTCCTCCGCCTCCGGAGGACGGGAGGAGAGAAGAGAGCAGACCTCCCTCACTCCCTCCCGGAGCATCTTGCTCCCCCCAGCTCTGTCCTCCTGGCCCCTGCTGCCCTCTCTCCACCATACCATCCTGACTTCTTCCCTCAAGCAAGGATGTGCTAGGATGCTTGATTGTGTGATTTCTGTCTAATAATTATGGTTTAGGGGCACCTGTGTGGCTCAGTCGGTTAAGCGTGCGGCTTCGGCTCAGGTCATGATCTCACGGGTCGTGGGTTCAAGCCCCGTGTCAGGCTCTGTGCTGACAGCTCAGAGCCTGGAGCCTGTTTCAGATTCTGTGTCTCTCCCTCTCTCTGACCCTCCCCTGCTCGTGCTGTCTCTCTCTGTCTCTCACAAATAAATAAAAAACATAAAAAAATTTTTTTAAAGAATAATTATGGTTTATTGAGTTCTCGCTACGTGCCAGGTCCCATACAAACAGCTTTATATGCATTATTTCAGTAAACCCTCCTAATAACTCGGAAATAAGACCTGTTCCTGCCCTCACCTTGAGGAAATGGAGGCTTCAGAAGGCCGGGTCATGTGTAATACTGGTATGAATGGGATCTCACTCCAGCTCACGCCAGAACTGGGGGCCCAAGTCACTAGATACCCCTGATTGCCCCCATCAGTCCCTGACCTATTCCCTGAGGAGCGGGGCACGGACTGGCAGAATCGTGGGGACCTCCAGGCGGAAGGGCTGGAGAACAGGGAAGCTCTAAGGGCCATTAAAAGGGAACAGGGAGGAGAGATTTTCTGTGTCAAATGGCTTTGAGCTATTTCCAGCCACCCAAGGTGGCGTCTTCTTCCTCCCTTCCCTCGGGGGTTGATGGGAACCGTGAGGGGAGGAAATGAGGCCTCTACCTTCCTGCTGTTTCTGTGGGGCCTGGAGTGGTTCCCCACCCTATTTCCAAGACCATAAATAATCGAGATGTATTACTCAGGGATTGCCATGGTAACATCTTCAGGTTACCAGGGAGGCAAGATCCAAACAAAAGTATCCGATTAAATATTTCTGGCCACTAGAGGAATCCAGCCATGTAGCGCTGGGATGCGGGGAAGGGGAGGGGCAGAGGCCTCACTGCTTCTTTCTTCTTTGTGTCCTCGGCTTCCTCCTCAGAGAATTATAGCTCTGCCAGGGGGGCCCCGTTGTTCTGGACTCTCTCCCTGCTCTTGAGATATAGGATTCCCACCTACAACCCATGTCTCTAACATTCAACCGGCATCCTGATTCAGCTCTGAAAGAGAGGCCCCCGGCTCCCTCAACAAACACACCCTTTTCTAATTGGTTTAGCATCGAGTTGGATATCCAACTAAAAACTGTTCCTACGTACATCATCCTTTTAAATGGAATCTGCAGGCCTGCGAGTTGGTTTTCCCCCCACACCGGGAGCATGATCTAGGCATGGAGTTATGGCCGTTGCAGAGAGAAGAAATCAGGGAGTGACTGGTCTGCGGGGGGAACTTCCTGTCCTGGGGGGAGGAGAGAGCTGCTCAGTGGTGGGGATGGTCCTCCCTCAAGGCCTGGCTGGGAGAGAATTCATCCCCATCCCCGATGTCGCACAACCGCTATAAATATGTTCTTAATAACCAAGTGCTGTTTGTTTAACATAAACTTGCTCTGCCCTCGGAGGTAACCCGAGAAAGTGCCGAGTTAAGCAGAGTTTAGGAGGTGTGATTTAAAGTCGTGCTGGCAGGCCTCTGTGTGCGGCCGGGGTGAGGATAAATCTCCCGTGGCAGCCCGGTGGCCTTCTCCGTGGCTCCACCTGTAAGTGGTCGGGAGCGGAGACATCTCAGGAATCATGTTCAAGGTCTTCATTTCAGGGAAGGGCACTGAGCTGGGAGGTCAGGTGGCTCAGCCCGGATCACCCAGACTGTGAGTGGCCATTCCTTCTAAAACCCAGTTTCCTGAGGCAACGCCTCTTTCCCTATCTAGGGCCCCCTGCCCTGGTGGGACTGTGTGTGTGTGAGGGGGGGGGGTCTGTACACCCTGAGAAATCTGGAGAAAGGAGGAGGGCTGGGGAGCAGAGGCGCGGAGGCAGCCTCTAGGTCTGTTGGTGACGCCGCTCAGCCCACGTGGGCTGGGGGAAGCCTGGAGCCTCACCCGGCCCCTCCAGCCTCGAAAACAAAGCCCTCCTCTCAGATATCTCCAGCGATCAATACGTATTCCTTGAGCAGCCGGGCCGTGTAGACTACTGATGAGCCGTTCCTCTCCAAGAGCAAGATTTCTCTCGTCTGGGGCCATTGTCCCACCCCAGTGCGGGCAGCTTGGCCACAGGCGGGGTGGGTATGGGGAGCCTGGCCTGGCCGGATGGATGGGACCTCCTCAACCACCTGTGTGGTCCCAGCCAGCCCCCCCACTAGTAGTAGCTCACTGTTTATGAAGCCTTTGTCTGGGCTCAAGGTGAACCAGGAATCAGTGAGACAATTAAATAAATAATTCTAAGCAGCACGGAGGGCAGGGGCCAGGAGGGAGGGCGGGGGCCAGGAGGAAGGGCGGCAAGGGGTTGTTTACTTGGGGGCTTGCATATTTTATCACCGTACAATCTCCCGACCCCTCTCCCCCACTCCCCTCTCCCCCTCTCTCCCCAGCTGCTGTGAGGAGAGTTTGTATTCTCCAGCACCCTCGTCGGTAAGTCTATTTCCAAGCCAGGCGCCGTCGGTTTGCCTGCGAGAGAGATGCCCATCCCCAGATTAGTTAAATTGGAAATAAATTGGTTGTTAAATAAAAGCCGTCTGTGGGATGTGACAGTGATGAATGAGGGACGGATATGCCTGGGGACGGGAGTGGTGGCGTTGTGGGTGGAGACTGTTCAGCCAAACTGCCCCCGGACACTTGGGTGACACCGAGCAGGGGTGAAGCACAAAGGTTGGAGGGGGCTGCTTGTATCTACGGAGCGAGGCTGCGGGTAGAGGACTTGAGTCCCTGAAAGACTGGATTTGATTCCCTTGTGCATATCAAGTGCTTTTATATACATTATGTTTTGATTTTACAACTTTGTGGTGTATTTTTCTTACTTGACAGATGTGGAAAATGACTAGTAAAATGACTTGCCCGTGGTCATTGTCAAATAAAAAACAAATCCAAATGTGGGAAGGAGAGATTGTGTTCATAAGGATCCTTTGTGCGCAGGGGCAAAGGGACTACGGGTTCCCTTGCTTTCCAGAAGCTCAAGTTAGGCCGCTTCGCTTTTACGAAAGACCTACGTTAGTACCTGTTTTCATGAACCAGAAGAAACCTAAAGAGGATTTTTGCTTTTACCAGAAAAAGCAACAAAGCCAAAATATCGTTCAGGACTTGTTTGGCGGGGAGCCGCATAGAGACGGCCACATCCTGCTTCTCCCCGGGAACTGCCCTCAGCGTCCGGTCACCGTAGCTTTGAATGATGTGTCCTAAGGTACCAGAAAAGCCCAAGAGAGGCTATTTTTGGGGTCTGGGAACGCTCAAAAATTTTTCCATATAAATTAGTAGTAATTGCTTCTTCACTCTACATTATTTGAGCTTAGGTTTCACAGGAACACTTTATTTTGGATGGTGGGGGCTACGTGCATTGCATTCAGGAGATGGTCAGACTCTAAGAACTGCAAGCAGCCAGTGAGGGGGGCAAGGACGGGTATTCTTTTCTAGAGAGGAGTAAACAAGCTACGAAGAGTCGGGGTGGGGACGTGGGGGGAAAGGTGGTGTGGTGGGCAGAAGACCCGAGAATGGTTTTCCGTGAGGCCCGCCTGTTCTCAGGAGGGCTGTCTGCGGGCTCAGGATGAAGGTGGCCTGAAGTTCAGGGTCTGGAGGAAGGAGAAACACAGCCGAAGTTTGGTTCACAAGCATTTTGTCCCAGGTGGTCAGTGGGAGTAAGCAGTCTGGCTCCTCATGAATGAGGCAAAGAAAGGGAATTCTGAGGGTCTGTGTCTGGACTGGTCATGGGGAAACACGGGGGCATCTGTGAGTCTCTCCTAAGTCACACGGGGAAGTGGCACTTTTTGCAGGAAGCTGTTCTCTGGAACCACAGAGATGGGGACGGCTTAATCTCGATAGCTTTCCAGGCTCACAGGCTCAGGCAAAGTCCAGCGCCGGCTTCATGCGGTTAAATCCCCAGGGGTGGGCCTAGCACTCGGGACTCCGGATTCCCAGCCCACCGACGTCACCCCAGTTTTCTCCGTCTCTCATCTCTTTCATCTCTGAGCGGCTTCTTTTGTTCTTTCCGTCCTCCTCCTATAAATCCCGCGGTACAGAATAAAGAACCCAGGGCTGCTTAAACTATAACCCCGCCCGGAGACGTTTGAGTTTGCCTGAGGCCAGGGGCGTTTCCTTTTGGAATCTGAAGAGGAGAGTCCTTTCCAGGATTAACCCGTCAGGACTTCTCTTTTCTTTCCTCAAAATCATAGGGTCACCTCTGCCTGGACCTGGGAGGGATGGTTGATCCAGTGGGAGATGACAGATGATAAGCAGTTGGTTGATAACAGGCCGATGATGCAGAGACTGTCAGCCGGAGGGGACCCTAGACGACCTGGCACAACCCCCCATTATACAGATGCAAGTGGGAGAAGGGACAGTAGCTAGACTTGCTGATACATAAGGGTCTCCCTACCTGTTGGTGTTCCGGAGAGAATGCGGGGACCACATCACCCTTTCCCTCAGCACCAGATTCTCGTCTTCCTGACACCCTGCTCTCCTGTACGTGGTTAGGAATGGACAGTGGTGATCAGACTTCAGTATGGATGACAGTGTCTAGGTAATGCTAAATGCAGAGGCCTGCAAGTCTGTTCCTCCCCTGGATTATATAGGCATGGCACCCAGGAATCTATCCAGATTTTGATGAAGGTTCTGATAAGCCTGAGAAGCAGTCATTTGGGAAACATCCGTAGGGGCCATGACAGGAGTCTAGAAGGAGGGTGGACAGAATGACCCCCAGGAGGCACTGTTGGCCCAAGTCATTGGTGAGTCAGCTGGGACAGGTAAGCAGGTTTGGAGGTAGGGTAGGGGTGAGGAGCGACCTTCATTTCTCACCTCTGGGACTCGTCCATGGGAAAGGAAGCCTTCTTCCCGCCCCGCCCCCTCTGATTTCCTCCTCAGCTCTCATGGAGACAAAACTCAGAGGGGAGGTGTTCTTCAGGGGAATTAAAGACTCTTCCCTGAAAGGCAACAAATTCCTCACTAATTATGCAATTATTTTATTATGCAGCCTTAACGAAAAAAAACACACACACCACTCAACGCCTAAAAAGAAGGCTGGAGCCCGGACTTATCCAATTTAATAAATCCTCCCCATCCCTGAATTATTTCCCTGATTTTTAAATACAAGTCTGGAGGCGGGTGGGGGGGTGGTCTCTACTTCAGCTCCCTCATCCTGTCCCCGCCCACCCAGCCGCCCTCTCTGATGGATGTCAGGGCATATACCCACCTCACACTCCTCCTTCATCCTGTCACGTTCCCCAGAGAAGGGGTACGAGACGGAGGCATCGGAGGACTGGAGGCCAGAGAGGAGGAGAGGCCGGGCTAGATCATGGCTTCTTTAGTTGAACTTTGGCTTTTGCGCTTTGCCCCTAGCAATGCCCATCTTCCACCTGTGACCCTGCCCTGCCCCAACACGTGCCCCGCTTCCTCAGCCTTCTTCCCAACCAGCAGCCAAAACTCCATCCGCGGAGGGTTAGAGGGTAAAACGTGGATGTGTTACCCCTTCAGATTTTGAGTCCAGGGGGTCTGGGCTCAGTCAGGCTGAGCAAGCCCTGGGGTGTGCTCAGCCTCGGAGACTCAGTCTTTTATAGTTTTATCTGTAAAATGGAGATACCAATACCTTCCTCGTTAGGGGTGTTGTGAGGTCAAAGGACACCCTGGACTTCCAGGATGCAGCACAATGGTTGGCACAGGCTGGTGTCCATCAGTCCATGCCCTGCCCCCTCGCCCACCGCCCGAATCCTCACAATGAGTATCCTCTGGTGGCATTCGTAATGGTGGGAGAGACACGGGGGAGGGGCAGGGGCGACTCTCTTGGCTCCCCTGAATTTCCCTCACTTATTTTGTCCCCCTCCTCACAGCCTTGTGAGTGTGCCACTCTAAGGAGGGCTTGGTCTCTGGAGGGGAGGGGTGGTTGGAAGCTGGGCAATCAAGAAGTGTCTGCAGAATCTTATTTCTCTGTCTCTAACAGAAGGGCGGGGCCGGGAAGAGCTCATTACTTGATGCTTCTCCATCACTATTGCCATGGCGACTGGTCGCAGCCCGAATCCCCTAGCATCCTGGCCGAGGCAAAACCACCCATGCAGGGCGCCGCCACACCTGCGTCCTGCCGGCCCTGTGCCCTTACCGCCGTGGGTGGGGGCTCAGTGTGAGAAAGCTGCTACCCCCTAGCCGAAGTACCGCAGCCCATGACCCTCTGTCTGCCCCTCTATGTTCATTCTCTCACTGCACCCTAACCCAGGAGTGTACCCTAATAGGCGCTAGCTCTAGGCACTGCCTTGCTGCAGGGTCCTAGCCAGGCAGCCCGGACCTCGAAGGCAGCTGGACCCCAGCTATTTCTAGTAGTCACTCGTGGTGTGCTCTTCGGTTAGGGTTACATCACCTCCCCCGACCTCAGTTTCTCTACCTGTGAAACAGGTGTACTAATAGAACATACCTCATGGGGTTGTCATGAGGCTCATGTAAGGTGTGTAAAGTAGGAAAGAGTGTTGTTAAGCTAAAAGCACTGAACAAATTTGGGGGGTGGGTGGGACCAGGCCAGCACTGTTTGAAGATCTATTACATGTCCATGATGGTTTGAAACCCTGAACGCATATGATTTCATTGAATTCAAAGTATGAGGTAGGGCTCAACTATTTATTTATTGTATTCTTGATGGAAGTATGGTTGATATATAATATTATGTTATTTCAGGTGTGCAACCCAGCGATTTGACAATTATATACATTATGAAGTGCTCACCGTGAAAAGTGTGGTTACCCTCTGTTGCCGTACAAAACGATTACAATATTATTGACTGTGTTCCCTACGCTGTGCTTTTCATCCCTGTGATTTATTTCTTTTATAACTGGAGGTTTGTGCCCCTTAATCCCTTTCACATATTTCATCAGACCCCCCCACCCCCTCCCCTCTGCCAACCACCAGTTTGTTTTCTGTATTCATGAGTCTGTTTTGTTTTGTTTGTGTCTTTGTCAATTTTTTCATTGCACCGGTGAGGAAATAGAGACCCAGGGAAGCCAAGTTGAGCTCACCTAGCAGAAAAGAGCCAGAACTTGAAATGTTATCACCTCCTTCTCTGTGAGAACCTGTGAGACATCACTGTTCTGACCTATACAGGTTTATGAAGAAGTTTTTTGTTTTTTTATCGAGCATTTACTTATGTGGGGGCTCTAGGGAACATAGTGTCTAGGAGCTTACATTTCCTTATGCGATAATAGGACATAAAAAGTGAGCCAGCCTTAGAGAGGGGATCCCATGACAAAAGCCACGTATGGAGATGGGCAACATGACTCTTAAGGTCCAGAAGTAGCTGCCGCTCCTGGGCGAGGGTCTTGAGAAAGGCTGTGTGAAGGGTGGGGGACTTGGGGTAGGCTTTAAGAGAATGAGTGGGGTTTGAAGACGCAGAGAATGTGGGTGGGCAAATCTGGTGGGGACGTGGGCCATCTGGAAAGAGCCCTGGAAACGTGGGGGAGGGCCAAGGCTTAGTCTCCATATGGATCTGCAGAGAGTTGGCTATTACTTGCATGAATCAGTTCAGTAGCAGATGCAAATATGTACCACACGGTGTACCCAGGCATGCGCCCCTCGAGCCCCTTCTTTTCTTTGGAATCCTGCAGCAGACCTTCCTGTCCAGTCTGCTGCTTCCCCCGGAGGCAACCTACCCAATGGCTCCCAACCTGGCCCTTTCCCTCTTCAGATGTTAGGCTCAGCTTGATCAAACTTGGTGTCCCCCAATGATAGGGTCAGAGGAGGTGGCTGTATGCTGCTGGGTCCTGGCCCGGTGAAGCTGGGGTCCTGGAGGTTTTCAGAGCAGGCAGAGGGCCTGGCCTCTTCCCTGCCATCTGAAGTCCGATGGTGGGGATGAGAAGAGTCGGGCTTGGATGTTGCTGGTGAAACAGAGTGGATTTGGATAATTTCAGGACCAGGATGGGGTTGAGGGCGAAGATAATATGGGCGAGCTGTGGGTAGCTAAGAGTGGCGTGGGGATGGGTTCATGCTGGAGCAGACCGGGAGGTCGGAGAGTAATGCTCAGTCCCTCCACTCCTTCCTTTGACTCCATGCCTGTGCTGGGCTGAGGATTCCTATGGGCAACTTGTACCTTCTCACACGAGTACTTTGTCTCGTCTTCTAGCGGGACATCCATGCATCCCAAACTAGGTCCACCAGCTAGGTGTAGACTACGTACTACTTGGAAAGTGGTCACTTACCCTCATGTGACTCAGATGACCACATTTATAGGCTGGCTCGTTGGTTCCTCATGCCTTGAACTTTGGGCTACTCAGTCTGCATGCCCTTCTAGGCTCTTGAACAAGTGCCCCTTCAAAGCACTCTCTTTTCTTTGAGCATCCCCCTAAAGTCTGGCTTTTGATGGTCTTGTTTGCCATTTCAGGCTCTCCAAGCAAGTGTCCAGGTCCGCTGCGGCCCCATACTCCAGTATCACTGCCCCCACTGCGGCCCCCATACTCCAGTTTTGTATTTAGAGCCTCTGTCACGGGTGAGGGAATTTTTCCTCTTCCCCCTCCCTCCACCACCTTCTTAAACCTATGCCTCTTTCTTTTCTCCCCCTCTTGTCTGGGCTTTCTCCTTCCTTCTTTTGGTGGCCCAGCCAAGCTTTCCCTCCTCTTCTAGAGTCTGAAATGTTTTCTAGGCTCTCTTCCTCTCCAACCCCCCAGTCAGTTTTCTTTAATCTGGAGTCTCCTTCCAGAAGAGTGCTCCTCTTAGAGATGACTAGATTGAGAAACTCCCCCTACCGTAAGATGAATACGTTATACCAGCGGTAACATCCTTGTATTGTAGTTTGTCATGACCCTATGAAGTTGTGTCTTAACCCAATGAAATGGTGAGCAATTCCGGCAGAATTTTATTTAAAGCCATAGAATGAGATTCTTGGGGAGGACATCTTCTGAAACTCCTCATCTTTAATCTCAGAGAGAGTTCCGGATTTGGCCTACCATCTTGTTCACTCTGCTTCTTCTTTTGTCTGCCTTTGCCCTTCCCTTGGCCTTCACACTTTGGACTAGAGGCTTGGGTGTGGTGTACAGGAACAAGAGGCATGGCCCACATGGTTCACACCCACTTTCCCGTAGGACGAACACGGTGAGGACCAGCCCGAACTCCAGGCACATCTAGTTTTTCTTTACCTTCCTTTTTCTTAGCCGATCACCTTCTAGAATATTCCTGACAGGGAGAAGGGATGGCTCTTTATTCTTTAGGGCATCAAGCATCTAGGATCGGATTCATATGGCTCAGACCCCTCTGGACTCCAAGGTTACACTGGTTCTCAAGCTTTTCTTTCTAGCTCTTATCCATCACTCTGCGGGCCCCACCATGATAGAAAATAACCCCCCGCTTTCCGAGAAGGCCATTTGTCTGTTTACAGGCATTCTGTTATTATAGTTATCACTTCCAGTAAATTTTAAAGATGTAAAAAACTGCGAGCGTATTGTTGGGGGCCTATTTTATTGCTATGGCTTTAAAACAAACAAAAACAGTAATTCCATTTAGTCGAAAATCATAGGAGTATGGTTTTTTGTTGAGTATAAATTTTACTGCTACAGTAACTCTGTGCCACAAAGATAATAAACACAATTGAAGCGCGATTATTGGCAGGTCCAGTAGACAGTAGACAGCACATCGCACATGCAGGGCCAGCTGGGAACTGAGGTGGAACTTTTTTTTAGGGTTTTGAGAACTATGTACAGTAGTTTCTCCTTATCTGTGGGGGATATGTTCCAGGAGCCCCAGTGGATGCTTGAAACCACAGATTGTACTGAGCCCTATATATCCTATGATTTTCCTTATATACACACACCGATGATAAAGTTTAATTTGTGAATTAGACACAGTCAGACATGAACAATAATAACTAATAATACAATGGAGCAACTATAACAATATGCTGTCATAAAAATTATACAAACATGGTCTCTCTCGCCTCTCAAAATATCTTATTGCACTGTACTCCCCCTTCCTATTCTTGTGAGGAGGTGAGGTGATACAATGGCTATGTGAGAAGATGAAGTGACGTGCATGACACCAACATTGGGAGGCAGCCTTAGGCTTCTGTTGCTCTTCTGATGAATTGTGTCAGAAGGAGGATGGTCTGCTTCAGGACTGGTTGATCACAGGTAACAACTCATGGAAAGCCAAATGTCAGATAAAGGGGGATGACTGTATTGATTCCCTTAAGTGTTTCTTTATTTTTGAGAGAGTGAGAGAAGGGCTCAGGGAGAGAGAGAAAGAGAATCCCAAGCAGGCTCCATGCCATGGGGCTCCGACTTATGAACAGTGAGATCATGACTTGAGCCGAAACCAAGAGTTGGACACTTAACCAACTGAACCACCCAGATGCAACCTTGATGCTTCCTTGTGTGCGGAGAGGAACCGGGTAGAAAGAGCACTGGAACCAGACAGATCTGGATCGAAATCCCTGCTCTGCCCACTTCTAACTGTAGGAAGTAAAACAGTTCCTGTAACCTCATCAATCAAATGAGGATGATTCTACCAGGTTGCAAAGGTTAAAGTGTCTTGTAATTGCTCAACTCCAAACCCCACCCAGGCAGGACCCCTGTCCATCTTGTTGTTCCCTTTTCTCTCATGTAACCTCCATGCTTAGCTTGTAAGAGGTTTATGAATGTACCTATCATTGTAATACTTTTGTCGTTGTTATAATTTCTGTAATTTTAGATCACTGGTAGGTAATCAAAAGTCTTTAATGTAGTTAATCCCCTTCTTCCTCTTCTTCCTCAACCAGTAACCCATCTCTGTAAATCTAGTGCCCTAGAGCCTACCTCATAACCAGTAGAGAACTACAGTTGGGAAATCGAAAGAAGGTTTGAAATATTAAAAAAAAAAAAACCCAAAAGGACTTACCCACCAACCCATGAGATTGACGAGCTACGAATATGTATATTTTAACCTTTTGGCAAAACATTTCTGAAGCAAATTACGATGCTTGATTTAATAGCAAGACTCCCAGACACAAAATGTGTCTCAGATAGGCCTGGGATTTTGTTGCTTGATTTATAGGAAATAGTTTTGGTGTAAATGTTTATTACAGTCAAGTTCTCTTTAAAGGTGATATATGGCATTATTACGCGTTAGCATGAAAAGCGGTGTCTCTGGATCTCGCAGATTGCACCGGGTCAGGGCTCCGCGTCTTCCGTGGCTGGGAACATGGCTCTCCATCATCCTACCCAGCAGTGCTTTCGGTGCTTTGTCAACTTTATGTCTCAATTGTCACACCTGTACGGCTCCTGTCAAGCATCGCAAGTTCTCAGTTTGCACCTTTTGGCATTATAGATGACCTTCTGCTTTTGGGGTTGTTAATTCTGTCTCTTGGAGAGAGCTGAGCCAGTGTAGCCAATCAGAACCGCCGTTTCTACGTACCTGTAGCATGAGGAAGGAGGATAGTGTGCTTTCTGTCACTACTGGCCCTTCAGACTATCTCCAGTGCGACACGCAGAGCCTGACACCTAGTGAATGAGTGCGTGATGCCGTCTATGGGAGGTTTGGGGTACATGTAGGCCTGTGTCACCTGTTTTCCAGACATTCAGAGAAGAGCGTTCTATTAAACATCAGTGAAACTCTCTTTTCTCTTTCTTTCTTTTACTTGGCCCCTGTGCCTTCAGACATGCCCGACTTAGGTTCTAAACCCTGCCCATGCTGTGAGTTTCAAGCTCCTGCCCCATACCCTGCCCCCCAGGCTGCCCCACATTGTCTGCTCTTGAGCCCCATCCCTCGTGGGTACAGTTGGCAAACACCATATAATTATATTGGAAATCACAGGTTCCCAGAGATTGGGGAATAATTATGCTTAATAGGAATAAAATGAATTCCCAGTTGCCCTCTTCGGGGTAGATGACAGGCCGACCCTGTATTTACCTCGTAATGATATGGCAATTACCATCTAATAATTACCCTACTGGCGGGCACCTGCCCAGCCATTAATTGGTTAATGGCCATTGTGCCATGTGGGGGAATTGAGGAACATGCCTGCCCCTTAATTTCCATAACTTAAAAGTCTTCAGCTGAATGGGGGAGGCTCTTAGAAGACAGTCACGTGGGGGAGCTGGAAGGAACAGTGTCGCCTGCGAAAGGATCGGGGTTCTCGGCTGAGGGTCTTTTCCCCAGGAAGGCAAATCCAGCCTTCCTGGAAGTGGTGGCACGTGGCAAATACAGAGAGAAGCCCACTGAGGTTAGAATGGCGCTCCTCACTCTCAGCTCTATGGCAATGGGAGGATCTGAGGTGTGGGGGCGAGTCATCATCGAAGACCAAATTAGAACCTCGGCACCCCTTCGACGTTAACTAATTTAGTCTGCTTACTGAGCACACACGGAACGTGGTGCACTTCCAGCCTCCTTAGTGCATGTTGATTTTGCTCTCTTCCGAACCTCTCCTTAGAGCGTTGACTTGCTAAGCCCGCCTTACGTGCTCTTCTTCCTGCTGCCCGGGGCCGCAGTCTTGCCTCAAAAGCAGATTGGGAGCGTTCTAAGGGCAACATTTGTATACATCGTCTTTTACGTTCTCTTTATGACAAGGATACATGTTAAATGAATAATATTTAGCAAGTCAGGAGTGGAGAGGAAAAAAATGCATGAACTTTGGGGTCAGCTAGACCTGGGGTTCCAATCCAAGCCTTGTCCCTAATTAGTTGTGGGACCTTGCACAAATCTCTTACCTTCTCTAAGATCTGAAAAATGGGAATAATAATAAATAATAGCTAGTACATAGTGCTCGTCACACAATAAATAGTTGACACCAAGATGGTTTCTAATATTATAATATACATTATGTATTATATTTGCATATTAATGCATATCACATATGTACATGAGAAATGTCGATTTGGAAATGTGTATGTATGTATATATGTATGTTTGTGTATATATATATATATATGCATGGGGATACATATACACATATATATACACACATATAACAGGGTAGGCATTTTGTTCTTGTTTTCACAGGAGCATAGGTAATGGAGGTGATCACCTGGGTAGCGGTGATTATGTTTTGTGGTTAATTTTTCTCTGACCTGTGAGTCAATCCAGAGAATCATTGGAGATCATTTCACATCCCACTGGGGAAAAATTACAGTGAAAGCACTGTCCAATACAACTTTCACACATGTTATTTCATTGAATCCTCATATTAACTCTGCAAGGGGGAAAATACTGTGGAAGGCAGAATGCACTGGGCTATAAAGAGATGATTTTATTACGACTGTTTGCAATGGAAGAATGCTCATTAATGAGGATTGTCTCAAAAGGAAGGGGGTGTATAATTTTACAGAGGCAGGAAAACAAGGGAACCGTGAGTGAATATTATGAGAGTCATGAGGAAGGATGGAGGTGGGTCTTAAACTAAAAGTAATAGGAGAGGTTAGGCCCCTTGTCCAATACCTCACTACCGGTTTGAAGTGGAGATTCCTCAGAATTCCTGCTTGTCTGGCTCCAAAGCTGCCATCTTGTTTCAGTTTCGAGGGCCTTTTCTTGATTCCTGGATTTATTCAGCAAATAATGATACACTGCTATGCTCCAGGAACAGTTCTGGGTGCCGGTGAGCATTCACTGAAGAGACAGCGAGAGTCCTGACTTCATGAAAGTCAGTTACATTGGAGTAGGATAGGACATTGAACAGCTTGAGTAAATGAAGATGATGGGTTTTAACTGGAGACGGGGATTAAGTGCTACAAAGGAAATGGGACAGTGTGATGTCAAGGAGAGGGACTTGAAGTGGGGAAGGCTTCTCTGAGGGGTGACAGTTGGGAAGGGGCCATGCATACGGCTCAGGGGTGTGGATGTGAAGGCAGGATGTTCTAAGAAGAGGGAGAATCAAGTAAAAGGCCCTGTGATAATGAGCTTGGCTTGTTTGGACTATTTCTCAAAGCGCAATGGAGGAAGCCATCAGCAAAGCAACAGAAACCATTGGGTGGTGTTAGGAGAACATTGAGATTGTGAGTATTTGTGCAAGACCAGGAAAGGACACTTCCGCAGTGGGGCTAGTCTGTCAACCGTGTGCTGGTCCCGGCCCTTGGGCAGGCAACCTGCTGGCTGTGAGGACGGAAAACACAGTTATCCTTTCGTCCTCAAACTGGGGACCAGTGGCCGGCCTCCTGTGGCTGGCCTTTGCCATCCTTGCCAACCCGCTGACCTCTGTATTGCACTGAAATGTCAAAGCCTGCTTGCCTCTACCGTTTATCCTTATTTTGCCTTCCGCGGTGGGTAGAGCAGGGAACATGGCCCATCCCCGACCTTAGAGATGAGGAATCACAGGAGTTACGGTGTGGCTCCAACATCTCAAAGCTAGTTAATGAAGGAACATCATCTGGAAACCAGGTTTTGTCATTACTGGGCTGAGTAGCCCCCATCCCATGGGCCCCCACCCTGGGGGCACTTACAGGGACTTCAGGACGGGCTGACATAAGGGTGTCCTAGAGAGTCCGAAAGCCATTTAGAATAATAGATGGAACTAGATGATGTTCGGCGTTTAGTGGTCCTGTCAGGCCACTACCTGTGATCTACAGCCAGCCACTATTATCTGCTATTAGCACTGCCCTCTATTAGCAACTATTATCGCTTCCCAACTATTAGCCACCATTAGCTCCTATTATCACCTAGCTCCTATTATCCATTATTATATACTCTTATCAACTACCCACTATTATCCACTATCAGCTTCTATTATCTTCAGCCATTATCCAGTATCTTCCATTTGTTATCTGTGATCTACTATCAGCTACTATCTATTACCTGCTGTGTGCTACAATCTATCAGCTACTTTTTATTCTCTACTATCTATAGTTACCTACCATCTACCAGCCACTATCTATTATTTAACATCCATCAGCTGTCATCCAGCGATCATTCTCTATCTGTCCTTTCTACCTAAGCTCATACACAGTAATTAATATCCATTAGAAATCTCAGCCCAGAACTTTGCTTACAGATGTCCCTCTGGGGCGAGAGCCGCTTGTCCACCATGTAAGTTTTGAGTGGCACTATCCATGGTGGATCCTATGTATTCACAACCAGGAGGCCATAGACCCTCTCTTCTCTGCCTGGCATCCCTAGCTTTTGCACCTGTCAGACTTCTGACTATCCCATCCCAGTTTCGGGGGGGTCTTTGACTGGAGGAATCAAAGGTCTGCTTTTGGGACTAGAACAAAGACCTAACTTTAATGAGACACATTCAGTTTGACCAGTTAAAATCTGCATGAGGTAGGATGTCTGCTCCCATAGGACGGAGAATTCAGAACCATGCCAATGGAGAAGACAGATCAAAGTGGTCTGACTTACCTGTCCCTCATTCCCAAGCTCATGCCTGGCCCAGATGTACCCAGACAGACATCAGAGACAGGCTTGGGAGCACGTGCTGAGAGGCAGCACAAAGGGGAGGAGTGCTGGGTGCAGAAAAGCAAGAACAGCTCTGCTTTTTTGAGGAGGCCAACAGCCTGGAGGCCAGTGGGGTGGAGGCCTGGGTGCTGCCTGACCACAGGGTCCCTGTCTCAGGAGGCGGATGGTGGCTTGGAAGGCCTTGGACACGTGGTCAGAGTGATTGGGTCAAAGTCCTTGCTCCAGCTACTAGTGATGTGACCTTGAGCGAGTCATTTCTCGGTGGGGGGTTCATGGAGGAGACATGCACACGTGTGACACCGGTTGCCAGGAGAACCATTCTGGGGGACAGAGTGGGGAGGGCAGCAGGTTGGAGCTTATCAGCCCAGAGGGAACCCTCCTGGAGGCGGAGGAGGCTGGGCAAAGACTCGTCAAGTGTTGCAGCTGGGGTGGTCGTCAGAGAGCCTCCGGAGTAGGGTCTTCCAAATTGTGGGTCGTGACCTCTTAGGGGAGTGAAAGCAAATTAATTAATGGGCCGTGACCTGCATTAAAAAAATAGAATAAAATAGAAAAATAATAAAGTACATCATATGGATAAGCTGTGTTTTGTGAAAAGATAATATTTATATGTGAACTGGGTCATAAGAGAAAATATATTTGGGGGCGCCTGGGTGGCTCAGTCAGCTAAGCGTCTGACTTCAGCTCAGGTCATGATCTCATGGTCTGTGAGTTCAAGCCCCGCATCGAGCTCTGTGCTGACAGCTCAGAGCCTGGAGCCTGCTTCAGATTCTGTGTCTTCCTCTCTCTCTGCCCGCCCCCCCCACTTGTACTCTGTCTGTCTCTCTATCACAAAAATAAATTAACATTTAAAATAATTTAAATTAAGAAAGAAGAGAAAATGTACTTCTTACTGTGAGTCTTGGTGAAATAGGTTTGAAAACCATCCACCTGGTCAAGGCTCAGAGCGGCTAGGTGCCAAGCCAGGGCAAGAGCATGCCGCTACTAGAAGAAGATGATGGCGGAGCCAGGGATGGGAACTGTCCTCTGGCCCACGTCTCCAGGGGAAGCAGCCGTCCGAGTGCACTGAGGTGGGGACTCCCTTACTGAAAGAGGGGAAGAAGGAGTCAATGGGATTTCTAAACACTAAGCCAGAGGTGCCAGGGCTGCTAGGATAGCAGGCATGGGGGTGTCCTCGCGTCCAGGACAGCGCGGTGCTTACCCAAAACTCCAGACTAGGAGTCCGGCTGCAGCCTTGGCCCCGCGGGAGACTGAAGTTCATAAGCATTCATGGCCAGCCTTCAGGAGCAGGTATGGGTACGGAGGTAGACAGAACTGGGGTTCAAGGCCTGCATCACAGTTATAGACAAGGTCAGACGGCCATGTTATTTGTAAGTCTCAGTTTCTCCACGTGTAAGTGGAAAGGCCTACCTTGTGAGTTTTGTTTTGTTTTTAATAAAAATTTAAAAACTAACCAAAAGGAAAAACTCAGCCTTTGAATGCATTTAATAAATGCTCCCACCTCCCACCTCCGTTATACCCCACCCCCCGACCCTACTGCTTCTCGGTTCACAAAGGCTTCCGTGTTCATTATTTCACTGACTGTCTGTTTCAGCCAGCAAAGATAGTTCTTACCCAAGAAGGTCAGTAAATACATTTAGTATACTTATTCAGTCTAAGAGGCCAATGGCTTCCACCAAGACCATGATGATAGAAAGAGATCCTACCAGACAGACAGGTTTAGAAGCCATAACTTCTTCCAGAAATCTCCAGCGCCCCTGAGGTCACCAGCAGTGTGTGCCCTTGGGCTACCTTCCAAGAAGCTTTGAGGTTGGGCAGCAAGGAAGGCCCAATTTGCAATGCCTGGTGTCCCTCTTCCCTCCCTCTTCACCTTGGTTCGTATTAAAACCGCTGACCAGCGGATCCACCTCCTTTCCTGTCCCATGGACCTAAGATGAATCTAGCCAGGAGGCCCATTCATGAGAAACATGATCTAAATCTGGAAGGGCTTGAATGCTCTGGGGAAAAATATTGTTTTTTCCACACTTTAAAAAAGTGCTTCTATTATCTCCCTCAAGATAAATTCCAGCTATTTACTCACAGTTTTCTCTATGAAAAAAAGCATGTGCGTTCCCTGGGGGCGTCTTTCTTGCTTGAGAACCTCATCACCAGATTGTCGATGCATATATATCAAGATGCTTGTTACAAGGTACCTTCTCTTTCTCAGGTGTGAAGATAGAGAGATGAGGAGGAGCTTCATGCCTTCCGGAAGCAGGCGACCCAGGTCCTTGCTTTCTTGCTTCCTCTTTTTTTTTTTTTTAATATATAATTTATTGTCAAGTTGGCTAACGTACAGCGTATACAGTGTGCTCTTGGTTGTAGGGGTTTGGATTCCCATGATTCATTGCTTACGTATAACAGTGCTCACCCCAACAAGTGCCCTCCTCAGTGCCCATCACCCGTTACTCTCCTCCCCAAAGTCTCCCCCCCACCATCAACCCTCAGTTTGTTCTCCACATTCAAGAGTCTCTTGTGGTTTGCCTCCCTCTCTGTTTGGAACTATTTTTTCCCCTTCCCTTCTCCCGTGGTCCTCCGCTAAGTTTCTCAAGTTCCACCTATGAGTGAGAACAGATGATATCTGTCCTTCTCTGACTGACACATCTCACTTTGCATGATGCCCTCCGGTTCCGTCCACGTTGTTGCAAATGGCAGGATTTTATTCTTTCTTATTGCCGAGTGGGATTCCATTGGACCATTGCCTGCATGAGCTCCCTGCCGTTTGGATGATGCCATTCTTTCCACAGTGACCGTGACCCCACCCGTCCGAGGGCCCAGCCCTTGAAGAACCAGGCCAGCCACAAGCCCTGGACCCTCCTTCTTGTACCTGCATGGACAGGCGCGAGGCCAACATTAATGTGCCTTTAACGGGATGAGGGGGTCTTCTGGGTAGGCATGGCTTTTGCATAGTTTGTCCCGTTGTCCATCAAATACACATACATTTGCCTTGTGTTCTGGTTGGAAATCGTGGGCACTACAGCTAATCTTTCCTCTTGGCGTGTTCACTTCCCAGCCTCGCCCCCCTCAGGGAGCGCTCTCCAGAGGAGACTCCTTTCTCTGGAAAGTTCTGACCAATCCTGTCCAATGCTGTAGGCTATGGAAATAAGATCAAATCCACATTGAATCCATACAGTGAGGAGCCCTGCCAGTTCTCCGTGGATGTGAATTCTCAAAGCACAGCTTCCTGAGGTGGTCGATCCTCCCTCCTGGCAGGGTATGAGAGAGCCCTGCTCTTTCTTCCCCTCCTCCGTAGTTTTATTGGGCATAATTTACATACTATAAAATTCACTCATCTTGAGCGCACAATTCAATGATTTTTAGTATATTTACAGAGAGGCATTGCTACATTACAATCTAATTTTAGAACATTGATGTTACCCCATAAAAGAAACCCCATATGCACAGCCCTCACTCTCCCACCTCCCTGCTCCTGGCTCCATGCACTCATTAATCTGGTATAGATTTGCCTCTTCTGGAAATTTTGTCTAAACAGAATCATATGATACGTGGTCCTTTGTGACTGGTGACTGACTCAGCATCATATTTTTGAGCTTCATCCATTTCTAGCGTGTATTAGTACTTTGTTCCACATTATTTATTGTCATTATCTTTATTTATTTTGTTTACCCGTGTACCAATTGATGAACACTTGAGTTATTTCCACTTTCTGGCTATTAAGGATAATGCTGCTTCCTCCCTTATCCAAAGGACATAGGTGCGCTGTTTCGAAGGGGCACATGCGCCCCAGTGTTTATAGCAGCGCTATCGACAATAACCAAAGTGTGGAAAGAGCCCAAATGTCCATCAGTGGAGGAATGGATGAAGAAGATGTGGTATATATATATACACTCGGCAATCAAAAAGAATGAAATCTTGCCATTTGCAACAACATGGATGAACCTGGAGGGTATTACACTAAGCAAAATAAGTCAGTCAGAGAAAGACAAATATAGGACTTCACTCATATGAGGAATTTAAGATACAAAACAGACGTACATAAGGGAAGGGAAGCAAACATAATATAAAAACGGGGAGGGGGACAAAATGTAAGAGGCTCTGAA
This sequence comes from Mungos mungo, assembly GCA_004023785.1. NCBI lineage: Eukaryota > Metazoa > Chordata > Mammalia > Carnivora > Herpestidae > Mungos > Mungos mungo. The sequence goes on from PISW01002154.1 coordinate 132,411, forward strand.
ATACAGAGAACAGACAGAGGGTTGCTGGAGGGGTTGTGGGTGGGGGGATGGGCTAGATGGGTGAGGGGCATCAAGGAGGACACTTGTTGGGATGAGCGCTGGGTGTTATACGTAGGGGATGGATCAGTGGAATCTAGTCCTGAAAACATTATTGCACTAGATGCTAACTCACTTGGATATAAATTAAAAAAAGAAAAAAGAGCAAGGCTTCTATGAATATTCACATACAAACAAGTCTTTGTGTGGATTGGTAAGTACCTGGGACTGGAATTACTAGGTTGTATATTTATGTACTCTATGTTTGTATTTATTATATATCTATGTTAAACATTTATGAAAATGCCAAGCTGTTTCCTAAGTGGCTGCCTTATACATGCCCATCAGCATGTGTGGGCCTTCCAGTTTCTCCGTATCCTCACTAAAACTCGTTACTGTGTGTCTTTTTGATTATAGTCATCTTAGTGGGTATGAAGTGGTATGTTACTGTGGTATTGATTTGCATTTTCCTAATTGCTAAACATGTTGAGGATCCTTTCTTATACTTAGTGAGTATTCATGTATCTTCTTTGGTGAAATGTTGATTCAAAACTTTGCCCATTAAAAAATAGTTTATTTTTGAGAGAGAGAGAGAGCAAGAGAGCGAGAGAGAAACTCAAGCGGGTTTTGTGCTGTCAGTGCAGAGCCTGATGTAGGGCTACCCCCACAAACTGTGAGATCATGGCCTGAGCCGAAATTAAGGGTCAGACACTCAACTGACTGAGCCACCCAGGCACCTTGAAAAACTTTTGCCCATTTTTATTTTGGATTACTAGTCTTATTGAGTTGGAAGAATCCTTTGTATATTTTGGTGATTTCGTTTTATATTGCTGCTGTAACAAATGTATCATTTTATACTTCTGTAGGTCACAAGTTTGACGCCGGTTTCGTTGAGCTAAAATCAAAGAGTTGGCCGACTCCAGCTTCTAGAGGTTACCTGCATTTCTTGGCTTGTGGTCCCCTTCCTCTGTCTTCAGAGCCAGAAATGTGTCAAGTCTTTGACCCTTTTTCCATGATCACATCTTTTTCTGACCACAACCTAGAAGTATGCTCATGTGATTAGACTGAGGTCACCTGCATAATTCAGGTCCTTCACCTCAAGGTCCTGAATCACATCTGCAAAGTTCCTCTTGCCATGCGAGGTAATACCTACACAGATTCTAGGAATGAAGCCATGGACCTCTTTGCGGGGGAGGGGTCATAATTCCGCCTGGTGGATGTAGACATAGGTTCCTTGTCAGTTTTAGGATTTGTAAATATATTTACATATTTTCTAAAGTGAATGGTTAATCTTTTCATTTTCTTGGTGTCTTTTTTAATTTTTGTTTTTTTGTTTATTTTATTTATTTTTGAGAGACAGAGAGACAGCACAAGGAGGGGAGGGTCAGAGAGAGAGGGAGACACAGAATCGGAAGCAGGCTCCAGGCTCTGAGCTGGCTGTCAGCACAGAGCCCGACGCGGGGCTCGAACCCATAGACCGTGAGATCATGACTTGAGCCGGAGCCAGCCACTTAACTGACTGAGACACACAGGTGTCTCTTTCTTGGTGTCTTTTGAAGAGGAAAGGTTTTTAAAATTTGATGAAGTCCAATTTATCAATTTTCTTTTTTCATTTGTGCTTTTGGTACCCTGTCTAAGAAATCACAGCCTAACTCAAGGTCACAAAGATTTACTTCTATGACTTCTTAGAGTCTTACAGTTTTATTTCTTACATTTAATCTGTGATTAATTTGACTTAATTTTTGTGGTACGGGGTGATTTAGGGGTACAGATTCATCCTTTTACCCCTGGATATCCATTTGTCCCAGCACTGTTTGTCAAAGAGACTGTTCTTTCCCCCACTGAATTATCTTAGCACTGTTGCCAAGATCAGTTGACCATAAGTATGGAGGTTTATATTTCTGGACTCTCAATTCTATCCCACGGATCTATCTGCCTCTCTTTATGCCTTTTCCACACTGCCTTTATCGTTAGCCATGTAGTGAGTTTTGAAATTGGTAAGTGTGACTCCTCCAAGTTTGTTCTTCTTTTCAAGATTGATTTGGCAACTCTGGGTCCTTAGGATTTCCATATAAATCCGATACATTGTCTCCCTCGTGCCTGTGTCTGTCACCAGAGAGAACACTTTTGGATTACCCATCTTGTCCCTCACCCAACACGTTAAAAGTTCCCAGGGAACGGGACTCTGTTCTGGTGTTCAGCATGAATCTCCAGGAAGAAGCCTGCAAAGCCTCAACAGTAGTGTTTGTTGCCTGGCAAAGTACAGCCCCATCTGAGAGACGAGGAAGGGGCAGCTCAGGCCCAGGAGGGTAAGGCTCAAATCCCTCCTCCTGCTTTCCTCTTTCCCAACCCAAATGGAAGGGCTCTACTCTCCGCATCTATCCCCTTGCTTTATTTTGAGCTACACATTCTATGTGCCGTCAGTAGTGCTTGGGCCGGATTCATTCACCCAATTATTCTTCATATTGAGATGTTGGCTCAATGCTGGGGATGCGTCTTTAATAAGGAAAAGATACTTTGGTGAGGCCAGTATAGTCAGTCTTCGGTAGAGGCAACTGCACGCAAACCTCGGAGGCCCTGTGGCCCTCTCATCTCTCTGCTTCAGGCCATGAGCTACTAAGCAAGCCTGGAGAATTTGCCTTTGAGGCTAGAACAGGGCCTGCAGACTTCCGTCCCCAGGCAACCAGCCCTGACCTCAAAGCTTTACGTGTCCTGCTCTCAGTGGGCTCTACTTTGGGGCCATTGGAAACCTCAGGCTGTGGGGAGAAAGACCCTCTAAATGTTCTGGCTTACAGCTACATTTCAGCCAGGGGAAAGATAAATCCTTTCCGTAGACAGACAATACGTAACAGGTGTACTAGAGAAACACCCGGAGGATTAGGCTCCTCCTGGGTCCTAACCTGTCTTTTGCTAAGTTTCTTACTTCCTCCCTCCACTTGCAGGAAATTGAGCTTGAGGTAGAGAATGCGGCTTTTTGGACCCCGCAAGGCATGTTATTAATTCCCAGACCCCTGGGGAATGTGTATTGCAAGCTACAAGCTAAAACGGGCCTCTCTTAGCAAATCTATATTTTCTTCTGAAGCTATTTTCAGGTGGACCGGTTTGAAGTCATACTGAAGTCTTCAAAAAGTAGCCTTCACCCTCAAACATCCTAAATTTCTGCTAACGAATTCTGGGATAAAGAAATCTTTGCAAATACATGGTATAAGTCTTCAGATTAAAAAGGTCATAGTTTTATCAGTGGTTTTGCTACCCGAGCATGAGAATTACCAACCTGCTGGACCAGGGTAGGGAAATCTTCCCCCCTCCCCTCTACCTCCTCAACTCGGTCAATCACATACAACACATCTCATTTTATGTGTGTTGTCAGTAATAGAAAACTCAAGTTGAACCAGCTTAAACAATATAGGACATTTATTGCTTGGAGAACTGTGAGGTCCAGATGCTGATGGAGACTTCAGGCATGGCTCAATCTAGGTGATCAACGTGATTGATTTCTAAATCTTTTCCATTTCTCCGATCCACCAGCCATGGCGTGGGCTTCCTCACGAGCCAAGATTCCTATAGGGTCCAAGACGGCTGAAGTTATCTTAAGGTGTCATAGGCCTTGTGCCTGGAGAGCTTTAGAAGCTAATGATGCCTGAATCCTATTCCCAGAGATTCTGAGTTAATTGGTCCGGGGTGTGCTGCCAAAGTTGAGAATCAAGACTAATCTTAGAAGTGGAAAAAAAAAAGTGTAAGAAGTGATATTCTAAAGTAACTGGTACTGAAAGGTAAAATCAAAACAGTTTGGGACTTACCAAATTTCATAGACTCTAACAAGCCATCGACAGAAAGATGCACCTTTATTTTATGTAGCACTGAGAAAGAAAAAGGGCTGCCATTTAAACTATGACCCTCCAATTGTCATCTGTGTCCTGATTTCAGAGATAAAGTGTGAAAATAAAAGTGTGTGTCTGAATTCATGAAATAAGGTGTGTATCTAACGGAGGACTGTGTTTTAAAGGAGTCATCTTGGAGGGAGCGTTTTCATATGGATTCCTTTGAAGTTACTTCACTCAAAACACCTGTAGAATGTTTTTCCTTTGCCTTCAGAATCCATTTTCTATTTATACAGAAAATCATAGTGTGTTGGAGCTTGCTGAGACATTAGAGTCCATCCTGACCAACCCCTGGATCGATTTAATTATAGTTACACCTTGTTTAAGACTAAAAATGGTATTTCCCAGCTTTAATCTCTCCCTCTGTTCTCATTCTTGGCTCTGGATAGCTTGGGGCTGTTTCCAACCAGCACATCCACCTTCCTGGGATGAAGATTTGCCACCATTGAGGTTATTTAAAGTAACGTGGCACATGTTCTTCTGGTGGTTTCCAGGATGGGGCCTGAGCAGTGGGGTAAGTAACGGAATCACGTTTGGAACAAGCCCCTGGTCTCACTGATGTTTATAGTATATTATGTCAAGTTCAGTCACATGGCCAAACTTTGTTCCATGGAGCGAAGACACTGAGGATGGGACTTGAGGACCCTCCAAATGATGTGCACCCCACACTCACTGGTTCTTTTTCAAGTACAGGATGCCCAAAGGTGATTGGTGGGAAACCTCCAGTGAAGGGCAATCTAGTGGATGTGAGGCAGCTTGCAACCCCATCCTTGGGAAACAGGCAAGGATTCCTTTTTCTGTTTTGCAGAGAGAGAAATTAAGACCCAGGGAGAGTAGGTGGGTGGGCCAAGGTCACGGTAGATTGAAGTTGAGCCCAGGGCAGCACGAGGGCCCTTGCCTTCACGTCTGGGGCACGCCCACCGACCTGCCTCCTCTTCTCTTCTTAATGCTTCATAGCATTTGTGCAGCGCAGGGCGTGAGGAGGTGCTGTGGCTAGAAACTAGGCTGCAAGCCGAGGAAGCACACCAGCCAGTCCGTCCACGCTCACGGGGGCAGCACCAAAACAGACGCCCCATCCAGGGTCACAGGCGAGTTCAGGCCCTGCCTTGGGGGCCGCCATTCAAGTCACACATTCTTTTTCACTTGTGGAGCTTGGACTGATGGCTTACACGGATGCTGAGCCGGTGCTTTATGCAAACCTGCCACCCAAGGACGGGCTGGGATGGGTGTTTGTCATGAAAATCTTTCATGATAGTGTGGACAGGCAAGGTAGGGGAGGAGCAATCTCTGAGGGGAGCACAGTAGTTGGGTTGACAGCCTCCTCTCCCCTCTGCATCTAGCGCCAGTGCGGCACTGACTCCGGCTAGTACGCCCCCTCTCTCCCTCAGCTCCTCCGCGTCCCTGACGTCCTCACGGCCATCCTGTTTCTCATTACAGGAGGGCGTATCTCAAAGGGTGTCCCTAGGCACCTGATTTCCATTTCCGACAAGCCAGGTGATGCCATCGCCGCTCTAGGGGCCATGCTTTTCGTGGTCTTGGTCCGGGACCGTGGTTCTCAAAGCCTAGTCCCCAGAACGGCAGCATCTGTATCACCTACGAACTAGTTAGAAATGCAGATTCTCAGGCCCTGCCCCCGCAGGCCTACTGAATCATAAATTATCAGGGCAAGACCCAAGAATGTATGTTTTAATGAGTCCTCTGGTTGGTTGAGTATAAGCCAAGTGGCACTAGTATTTATGGCTAAACTTGAGAATGACCTGGTGAGTCTAAAAACCTCCTAGTGACCCTCCTACCACAGAGGAACTCCAGATCCCTGGGCTGGTTTGGACAAATGTATTTTTTAAATACTTTCCAAGTGATGTTGATGCACAATGAAGGTTGGAGCTCAGGGAACTCGCCTGACAATTTAGAGGTTAGAAACGGGTCACCAGAAGGAACGTGGCTTGTTGGGGTCCCGCGGCTGGTAGGAGCCCGCCTCCGAGCCCCTGGTGCCCTCCCCTGAAGCTGTCATTGTCTCCACGCACGTGTGGGGGCTCCGCGGCTCCGAGAATGCACTCCCACGTGTGTGTGCACCCCTGTGAGCCCTTGATCCACCTTTAATGACTTCCTTCAGGGCAGCAAGCCGCACCTACACTTCCTGTCAGGCAGCACCTGCCTTTGCTCTCAACAGGGGACGGGTTCCTGGCCCATGTGCTCTTTGGCCCTGCCTCCTGGATGTGGAAAGCCCCCCGCAGAGCGGTGTAGTTCCTGCTGGGACATCACTCTGCTTCCTGGCTTCCCTGAGCCCACCCGTGACGTCCTTAGAAGGGGGCTTTCAGGGGTCATGAAGTAGCAATTCATTTCTTTCTTTTTTTTTTTAATGTTTTATTTATTTTTGATACAGAGAGAGAGACAGAGCATCAGCGGGGAGGAGCAGAGAGAGAGGGAGACACAGAATCGGAAGCAGGCTCCAGGCTCTGAGCTGTCAGCACAGAGCCCAATGTGGGGCTTGAACCCACGAACATGAGATCATGACCTGAGCCGAAGTCGGTGCTTAACCGACTGAGCCTCCCAGGTGCCCTAGGAATTCATTTCTAAGTTCGCCACAGACAGCTCTTCATCTTGGGCTCAAGCCGGGGTCCTCCCCGTTTCTCCGATGGAGGCTCTGAGGCCGGGAGAGGCCCCCCTCCACCCTCACGAGGCACCAGCTTTCCCGGCCTCACTCTTGCCTCACGCCGCTATCTCAGCAGACTCTCCACAGGGACTGCAGCAGGACAGCAGAGGGAAGCGGGGCAGCATCGGAAGATAGGAAATAATGGGTTTCTGGAAAGTGACTCTCAAGTGTCTGAGGTTAGTCCCCAAAGCCAAGTGCTCCCAAATTGTCTCTGTTTGGATTTTAAATTTGTCATAGAATTGTTGGTTATTCCCCGCCCCAAACAACACCTGATGAAGCTTCTTAATTATACTGAATTTCGTCTAATATTAAAATGGGCTCTCTGCGCTTGCTCAGGGAGCAGGGTGGTGGTTTTGTGGGCATGGTGAACGACAGGGGGAAGCCAATACAGGATGCAGTGTTTGCTGTGAGTCACGTAGCAAATGAGTTAGCTACCCATGGCCTACTAAGTCAGTTCTGTGTGTGTGTGTGTGTGTGTGTGCGCGCGCGCGCGCGCATGTGACAGGCCAGGGCACCAGGGGCAGTTACTTGGTCTGTCCACCTGCCCCTCACTAATGTTTGGTGCCCGTGCCATAAAGGCAGCTGGTGTCCTGGCACCCAATGCCTGGCAGATGGGCCTTGACCTTTGTAGCAACTAGCACGGTGTTAGGTAAACAGGACCCCCTGCCCCTTCCACGCTCCTGCGCCTGCTGCCAGCGAGGTCTATTTTTGACAGGCTTGGGCCAGGGAGGCTGGGAGGGTTCGCAGGCAGGGGCAGAAGAGAGGGCACCTGCTGAACTGGGGCGAGAGGCAGATGGCTGCTAGAAGCATGGCCTCTCCCCCCAGCCGGATTTGGTTCCATCCACAGGAAGCAAGGAGCCTCCCCAGCCCCCACCAAGCATTTCTGAGGATGCAGTGGGGTGGCTGAGGCCATCAGGAGAAAGGGGCAAGACAGGCAGGTCCGTTCCTCAGCCACATGCTTGATCTTGTGGCTGTGCGGAGTCGGAGCCAGATGTCCCCTGACGACAGGGCCCAGCGACTTGCAAGAGTGCCAGGCCGGATCCCAGGCCCCTGTTAGTCTGATGGATGGTTCTAGCCCTGCTAATGTGGTTAGGGCAGGCTGCAGCCTGGGGGGCTGGGGCCCAGAGACCGGCCAATACAGCCATGCCGTAATCATATTTGCCTGTACACAGAAGGGGTCCAGATTACCCCCCCAGAAGCCCAGAGGACATTAGTTAAAGTCATTGAGAAATATTTTTTGTATCAAGCTTTTCTCGCCTTATTATTATTTTAAATAACCAGTTTACTGCCCAGGGCAGGCACAGAAGGGAGCAGCTCTAAGAATGGATTATGGAAGAACAGCCAAGGAAGACCATCTCCCCGTAGCCTGGAGCCTCCAAGGGGGGCCCAGCTCTCCGGGTGGGAGGGGGCACCCTGTGCTTTCTGGGTGATAAGCCACCGAGACGCTTTCTTCCACTGCCTAAGCTTGAATGGCCACTACTTTTTTTAAATACTCTTTTTATTTTAGGTAACTTTAGTTTTATAAAAATTATGAAAATAGAACAGAGGGCTCATAGTCACATTAGTATGGTACACGTTACCATTGAAGGACCAATATGCATACATTGTTCTTAACCAAAATCCATACTTTTCTCAGACTTCCTTAGTTTGTGCCTCACATCATTTTTCTGTCCAGGATCCCCTCCCCCTCCCCCCAGGACAACAACTAATCTATTTTCTGTCTCTCTGGCTCTGCCTGTTCTGGACATTTCAGATAAATGGAATCTTACAGGATGTGGCCTCTTGTGTCTGGCTGAGCTGACCACTCTTACACATGGATTAATAGCTTTAATTCTCATCCTTAGACACAACATGGGGATTTTTAGGAAAAACAAGTTTAAGGGACATAGGCCAGACTTTCCTATGGAATTCTCACTCAAAATCCATTTGTTTTGACTTAAAATCTGAGCTTGTTCTATCAGTTATCTATCCAAGTGTTCATTCATTCAACATTTATTCGGGGGCCAGGTGCTGGGATACAGAGGAGAATAAACCCCACAATAGTCCAAACCATCATCATTTGACCAGATTACTGGGATCTGCTTCTCCCCTTGCTGGTCTACGATTCAGACTCACCTTACCAGCCAGGAAGATGAGGTCAGGTCTCAACACTCTACTTAGAACTAGGAATCATTTAATTGTTATTTTATTTTATGATGTTTTAAAAAAAATTTTACCCAGAGTGCAAACCAAGACCCTTACAATGGCTGCACGCCTCCCTGTGACCCCTGTGACTTCATCTCTTACCGTCTCCCCTTCGCTCGCTCTGATTCAGGCCCACTGGCCTCCAGACCTTCCTCCCGTGCTGACGGGCACACTCCCAGCTCACGATCTTCCCCACTTGCCGTTCTTTTTTGCCCAGAGTCTTCTTACTGCAAGTATCTGCATGTTCACTCCCTCACCAGGTTCAGATCCTTGTGCAAATAGCTTCTCAGAAAGGCCTTCCCTGACCAGCTAATTTAAAATAGCAATCTTCCTTGGGTTCCGTATTCTCCTCCCTGCCTCATTTTTATCGGTCCCACTCATCACCATCTGGTACACTATGCTTTATTTTTTTTGTTTATTCTCTCTCTCTTCCCATTAGAGCATAAACTGTATGAGGGAAAGGATTTCATGCTGTATCTGCAATACCTATAAATATGTTTGGAACATAATATGTGCTCAACAGGTATTTGTTACATGGGTTATACTTTCTTCACTCTCAATCCCTTACCTCTTCTATTCAGAAATCTCCTAAATCAGGTTTCTGGGATGTGAGGGAATGATACAGGGAGGGGACTTGTGCTCCTGGATCCCCCCAGAAGATAGAATTGATACCATTTGGGAGGGAGGAAGCACAGAAAGACAGATACCATCCCCTGTTCATTTGTTCATCTACTCATTCCTTCATTAGTAAGTGAGTTCATCTATGTTAAGTAAGTACCACACGAAGATTGTCAAATAAAATAAAGAGCCACTTGTTCAACTATCTAGTGAATATTTATCAAATGCCTATTAATTTGCTGCTATCGTGCTAGATAGTGAAAGATATAGCAGTGAACAAAAATGATACAGTCTCTGCTTTTATGAAGTTTATAGTGAAATGTGGGAGACAGACTTGGAACAAATCATGACACAAATAACTTTGAAATTATAATCTGTAATATATACTCTGAAGGACTAGAGTGCTTTGAAAAGCTTATAAATAGGGAAATTGACCTCATCTGGGAGTTAGAGAAGATAAGGAAGAGCTTTCTTACAATCAGAACTGTCCAAAGTTGAAATAGACTGCTTTGCAATTGACTTTCCTTTGACTGAGGATTTAAGTGGAGTCTGGAAGATTCTGGATGGGGGTATTGTAAAGTGCATTAAGCATTGGGTAGGGCAGAGTGGAAACTTCTTATTGGGGGAGAATGATTGGGGGAGGGACAGAAAGAGAGGGAGACACAGAATTTGAAGCAGGCTACAGACTCCAACCTGTCAGCACAGAGCCCGACTCAGGGCTCAAACTCACAAACTGTGAGATCATGACCTGAGCGGAAATTGGATGCTCAACCTACTGAGCCACCCAGGTGCCCCAGTGAGTTGAGTTTTGTTGTTGTTGTTGTTGTTGTTGTTGTTGTTGAACATTAAAGAGGCAGTAGCAAGTTCCCTCTTGGAGGATAATTAATTTTATTAATACTTTTGTGGGCCCAGATCCTCAGCCTTAGCTGTCTGGTTTGCCATTTCAGTCAGGATGGAGACTTTGCATGTACCAAGATGCTGGAGAGACTTATGAATGCCAGCCCCTAATCATAATACTCTTTTATCTATGTGCTGCTGGCTAATTCACTGCTGTGTTCTCTTACCCTTATATAATTTGAAACTAGCCCTGATCTTTGTGAACTAGGTTAGTCAGAAATTATTATCCAAACTTTATAGAAGAGGAATCAAGGCTCAGAGGTGAGATCTTTTTTTAAATCTTCTGATTTAAAAAAAAAATTGTGTGTTTTCCTCTATGTATTAGTTAGCTATGGCCCAAACAATGCTGTGTATCAAATTAACCCCCAGACTTAGTGGCTTAAAACAATAATAATTTAATATCAGTCATGCTTCTGCAGGCTAGCGAGATGTGGCTCATCTAGACTGGGCTTGGCTAGATGGCTTCACTTCAGATCTTCAGCTCTATGGGTAGCTGGGGCAGCTCTGATGCAGTTTGTGGCAGGACTGCTAGCTCTGATCCACCTGGCTTTCATCCTCCTCCTGGTACCATGGCTACGCGGGGCATGTTATTTTTACAATGAAGTCAGAGACGCAAAGCATCTTAGGGCTTAGGCTTAGAAATGGCACCTGTTACGTCTGCCTCATTATGTGCCCAAAGAAACTCACATGTGTAAACCCAAAGTCAAAGAGAGGGGAAATATACTTCACTCCTTCAGTGGGAAGAATGGCAAAGACACATGGAAAAGTGTGTGTGGATATTGGGAGGGATCAAAGATTGGGGCAAAAAATGCAACCTACCACATTCTATTTGTTCTTTTGTTCATCTGTTTACTAGTGTATTTATTCATTCAGGCCCGAACAATGTGCCCGGAATTCTGCAATTATTGAGGATACAAAAATGGATGAACACGGTTTTTATAAAGCGACAGTTTTAATAGAGCATGAAATGTAGTGTGAGAGGAGCAAACACAGAGAATCTTGGGAACATAGACTTTTAAAAACCAAAAACCAAAACCAAAACCAAACCCCAAAACGAAAACAAAATAACATTTGAGGACATTTGAATGGGTCTTATTCCCCAACGAGGAGCTAAGAGACAAAGAGATGAAACAATGAAGGAACCGAACCAAAGCTAAAAACAGTCTAGAGTTAACTCCACTCATATTTCAACCAGTGAAACCAGTTAGTTGTTTTGTTAACTCCTATTTCTCTTTCACTGTTAGAGCAAAAAACCTTTGAAAACTTGTATTCACTGTAAAGCAAAGTGTTAGTAGAGAGATGAGAGCGGCATCATTTATGCAAATACCATTTAGCTATGGATTTTAGAGGGAAGAATGTGTCTCAGAATTGGTAGTGAATAAATAGGAGATGTGGGACAGCTCCTGGGGGCCGCAGAATAATAGCATTATAATAATAATACATATTGCCGTTTATTAAACTCTTTGTGCCAGGTTTTATGCTAAATTCTTTGCATGTGATAATTACTGTTAATAACCTCATTTTAGAGGTGACGGGAATGAAGTTCAGAGCAGACAGCAAGGTGATCCAATTCCGTGTCTGAATGGGAGGTGGAAGACCAGCTGAGTAGCGCCCCAGGTCAGCACCATGGACAGCAGACTCATTGGCAGGCAAAGCCCTGGATCAGATTCTGCAGGGTGTAATTGCCGGAGCAGAGCACCAGACATATTTTTGAGTGGGTTACTCATGACATACCCCCCTCCTCCTAGAATGGGTTCTAGTAGCCAGGGGACACTTTTTTGCTAACGACTTCATAGTGTGCATGTGTTGGGTAAAGGGAGGCACCTCGAAAGGTTAAAGTTTGGATCCCAGGATCTGGTGAAGGAGCACATACTTTTGCATAATAAAGCAGCAGTGAGAGATTTGGAAGCTAAATTGGATTAAGGACTGAAAAAGTATGTGGGTAGTCAGAAGGGAAGGGTCCCACTTGGGGGCAAGGAAAACAGGGGTTTTGGGTGAAGAGAGAGAACTAGGGGAATCTTAAAACAAGTTTCAAAGGGGTGTGTGAAGTACATCTTCATCTTCCCTACCAAATGTTCAGTAAGTCCCACACCTTTGAGTACATGCAGCTGGATTTATTTGAGAGCTTGAAGGGGAGGTGAAAGGGAGAGTGAGGTCAGTGTCCCACATACGAACACCTACAAATTAGCATTAACTGGCTGGAGAGTTTCTTCCTGGCTGTGGTCGTGAAGAGTTTGTAGGGCTTTGTCCCCTGCGCTTCAGCTTGGTCTCTCTGATCAGCTTATTGGCCTCTGGAGGGCAGGCAAAGTGCCTCCTTTGCCTCCCTCCCTCCTATGGATGGTACATCGGTGGGCACACATCACACACTCAGGATGTACTGAAGAACTGATTTGTTTTCTCTGGATAAGACCCATTCGGAAAAGAAGAATGAGTTTTCCTCTGTCGACAGCAATCAGAGTTCTCCGTGTTTCCAGGTCACTCACAATTTTAAGTATTCCTTCTCCTTGTCACCACAAGTAAGTGTACCTCAGCTGGTTGGACCATGCAGTTGGATTTCAAGCTTAGAAAATATGGTTCTAGAATCCATGCTGCTAGGATCTACACAGGATTGTACTGAGAACTAGAAACGACCTGCTTGTCCTGCATCACAAGAAAACTCCTGACTTACCAGGACCTAACAAGGGCAATATGGGGTGAACAGGGGAAGCTCGAGTGCTGGTCCCTTCTCCATTTCCACTGCAATTTTATCTTGATTCGGAGTCCTTAGGTAGCAGCTGATGGAGAAGCATCTCCTTTACTCAGGCCTGGATGTGTGTTCCAAAACTTGGAGGTGAGTTGGTGTTCATGGGGTATGTTCTCAGAGTCAAGTGTTCAACCTTCATTGTTGTCCCCTAGAAACTACTGTGGGTAATGGCTAATAGTAGTGAAAAATGCATTGGCAATTTTGCTGGTCAAAGGGATTTTTGTAACTGGTCTAGGACCCGAGACACCAGTTGTGGTAGGCAACTCAGAAAATCACTGGTGTTGGAGTCTGACATGCCTGAGTCAGACTCTTGGCTTCACAGTGTCCCTGCTATGTCATTTGGGCATGTCATGCTACCGTCTGAGCCTCCATTGTTTCCTTTGTAAATGGCGGCTGTTGATATCCTGGCCCATACTGAATTAGTTAGGGTAGTAGGCTTCACAGAAACAAAACTCACCGTCTTAGTGGTCTAATACAATAAAGTTTTATTTCTCACTCATATCACAATCCAACGTAGGTCAGTAGTGAGGTTTGGCTCCATGCAGCCATTCAGGGACCCTGGATCCTTCCATTTGGTGGATATAATTGCCTAGAGCCTGGGAGTCCAGTGGATCCTCTGCATCAAGCAGACAGACGGAGGAGAGAGAGCACAAAGGATTGAACAGGAGGCATTTTTATCAGGCAGACTAGGAGATAGTACACATGGTATCCATCTACAGTCCATTGTCCCGTGGCTGCATCTAATGTAAGGAAAGCCAAGGAATGACTAACTGTGAGCCTAAGAGGAAAGGGCTACTGATTTGGTGAACACCAAGCCAGTGTCTGCCCCTCCTACCTTGTAAGATTATAATGAGGTGAGGATGTAATGAAAAAAAATGCAGGTGGAATGCCTCGGTCCCATCGAGCACATCGCAGGACTTAATAAATGTTCCTTCTAATAACATTGTTTACACAGGAAAATGAATTTTAGATTCCAAACAAGCAACTTAGAAAGCACTTTCAAGTCTCCATCCATTTGTTGGATGCGGGCTGCCTTGGCTGTTTGTCCTTGGCTCCCCAGGAATTCTGATTACTAGGCCACCAGGGGTTAACCCACCCTGGCCTCTGCTGCTACCCGACAGCTGGGTACCTTTCCAAGGGCCTTCAGCACTCTCTTTCCGTGCAGTAAATACATCTGGCATTCCCTGTTCGGGAAATACAAGCAACTAGTCAATTGAAAACGGCGTCTGCCGATGGTAGCATGACAAGCAATATCCATAACTGCTTGTAATCTCCTTCAGACCTCCGCTCGCCCCCACCCAGCCTCCCGGAACACCAAGGGGCTCCTTTATCTCCGCAGCCTTCTGTCGCCAAAAATGCAGATGAACCCTGACCTGATATTCCACTCAACACGCCCTCTGAGCCAAGGGCCTTCTTCACGTGTTTACCCGGCCAGAACAGCAGATGAGCGGGCCACGGGGAGCAGCTTCGGGAGGCAGGCAGCTGCGGCGCAGAGGAAGAGAGCACGGGTTTTTGCGTTTGGGGATTAGAAGACTCAGATCTGCAGCTCACTAGCTCCGTGGCCTCAGAAAAGTCACCGCCTCTCTTGCCTCAGTTTCCTCATCGGTGTAATGAGGATAAGCACGATGCTTGCTTTCATCTATGTCAGAGGAGGTGTTGGGGCTCAAAGGATGTATCTGGAATGTGCCAATGCCTACATTACTGATAAAAAGTTACCTAATGGGAACATGTTTCCGTGTTTCCAGGCAGTGGGATTGGGATTCAGAGGGGACAAGACGGTTAGCACACTTAGGCTAAGAGAGTGTCCCGTAAGAGGCATCCCCCTGTCTACGGGCAAGCAGTGGCAGCAACATCTCTGTGTCTAAATTCTCAGGCTACAAGCACCAATCCTGAACCCACACGGGGGAGAAGGCAAGAAGGCACAGGGTCATGCCTGATAGGGACCCACGCTACCCCCTCTCTCTGAACAGGCTCCCTGATGGTAGAAATGGGAAGATCACCGACCCACGGCCAGGAGCGCTCAGGGCTCCTATAACTTCCATGGTCATGGCCATTCCTTACATGTGTACCATGTTATGTCATTTACAAAGGCTTCTTTGAGCCTCGGTCCCATTCACGGACCCTGGTCACCTTCCAAGCCAGGCATTATGATCTCCATGAAGCTGAGGCTCAGCAACGTTGAATAATTTGGCCAGATATCTGTCTGGTTCCGAGCTGAATCTCCTCCCACCACACCACAGCTGTTCTGCCTCTCTGTTCTCAGCCACAACCAAGAGAAAAGCTTTATCTTCTACAGACTAGACACGGACAGATGTGAGCTCACTAATCCTTTCTGGATTAGAAAATGGGAACGTTTCTCTGGTTTTCTGTATCCCTAACAGGGCCTGCTATGTGGTAAAATGCTTCTACATCGTGATAAGATGGACGGCAGAGAGAATGATCTGTCAGGAGGCAGAGAAAGCCTTAGGTGTTGACCAGAGTTCAGAAATGGATGGCTGACCACTGGTGTGCAGGAGAAGTTATGAAAGGGGCGGACAAAAAAAGGCAAAGTGGACATGGGTTTCTTACATTCTGTTTTGTGTTAAGAAGAATCCAGTGTCCTTGGGTCCTCCTTTCCCCAGGGAGATAGGGCCCGAAGGGGCCAGAGAGAAATATAGAGGGACTTTTAACAAGGGGTCTCTCTTAGGGCTACAGGGCAGGATCAAAAACTCTGCTCAAAAAGACCTGGGACCACAGGGATGAGAAAAAAGTCTGCACTGAACCCTGCTCTTTATAAAAGGACTAATCAGACCCTGGCTCCACCAGGCTAGAACATGATCCAGGGGTCTTGTGTTGGGAAGACAGAATGGGAAGCAGGATGGAAGTCCCAATGGGGCAGATGGAGCACAGACAGGGCAGTGTGTTGGGAGGGAAAGTCCAAGTCCCCTTCTCCTGGGATGGGGAAGGAGTCTGGCTCTGAGAATACAACAAAAACGGGCAGAGCTGAAGGACTGGGAGGCCTTCGGTGAAGGTGGGCGGCAGCGGCAGAGGCCGCCTCCACAGAGCGAGGGAGGAATCAGGACTTTCACGGCGGGAGGGCAGGCAGCAGCCCTGAGGGGAACAGGAGGAAAAGCCTTACGGAATGAAAAGAGCAGAGCTCTTTTCTGAGGGTGGCTGGATGGCAAGATACGTTTGCAGGGAGAGAGTGTGTGTGTGTGTGTGTGTGTGTGTGTGTGTGTGAGAGAGAGAGAGAGAGAGAGTGAGAGACAGAGACATGGGCTCACCACTGAGCTCACTGCAGTGTTGGGCCTTTGAGAACATTCCAGCCAAGTGGGCAGGGATCTATCTGCCAAGGAGCGGCAGCCCCATAACTCTGCCGAGGAAGACAGCATGCGGCGTGCTCTGTGCAGGGCTTTTCCTGCTTCTCTTCTCCCCGTGGCCCCCTCCTGGCTGGGGTGGGGCAGGGGGTGCAGCACGCGGTGGCCCCTGTGCCGCCATCTTGCCCCACAGCCTTCACAGCCCCCGCCCATCCTCCCTGATGAACGTGACCCACCACTGAAACCCCCCTCCGCTGCCGGGCAGGGGAGGTCGGGCCCAGTGGCTGCAGACAATGGCCTTATCGGCTGCTACTCGTGAGGGTACGAGCAGGGGATTGGATGGTATCATTCTAATTTACACGGGATTTTGTTTCTTTCTAGGTACTTAGCATGTGGATCTAGGTGATATCAAAGGCAGAGCATTATACAATAAGTAGGCTTAACCTCCATCTCACCCCCTCTCATCCTTCTGTCTCTTCATTGAGGCCACGAGGAGCTGCAGCTGGGGTTGCCATAGTGACCAATTAGGATTACTGAGATGTTCTTGCAGAGAAAAAAGGGAGTATCGATTTAGCTTTGACAGCGGGGCACCGGGGGACCAGGGGAGCCCAGGGGTGCTCAGCATTAACAGGGGCAGGACGCGGCACCCCCGAGGCTGGCCTGGGATTGTGCTGCTTCAGGGCTGGACTTTGTAAGTGGGGGAGAACAGTGGCAAGCCCCTGCCTGCTCAGAGCTTAAGGTCTCCATGACGGTGCAGAGGGGCACATGTCGGAATCTGGGGCGAGGCCCGGGTGGTGCCATCCTCAGTAGAATGGCTCTCGGGGGAAGCAGATTTGCCCGGCTCTGTTAGTGGGAGGCCCAGGTGCCCTGATAGGGTCACCCCAGCCATGAGCCTCCTGCCCGGTGTCAATAACCAATATTTCCAGTTGCTCTGGCGCCCTGTCCTGTGGGCGAGTGGATCCCGTGGATCTGGGCCTCTACGAGCTTGAACGGGGCAAACACTTGGTATCATTGGTGTGAAATCAGCTTCCTCTGACCACCATTCCTTTGGGAACTCTGAAACCAAGAGGTTACACGGGGCCAGGAAAGCTTCCGGGTGGACAAGGGCTCGAGGCTGGCACAGTGCGGCTGTGTCGCATGAACGTAACCGATCCTCAGCTTGCCCCTCTGTAGGCAGGGGGTGATCATCACCTGCTGAATAGCAAGGTTATAAAGATTGGAGCTGGGGTGGGTGACGTGCTTGGCCTGTGGTGCGTGTCGGAGGCTGGGTTGAGAGGAAATGGGACAGAGAACCCGGGACCGGAGGAGAAGGAGACAGGGTGCAGGATGCAAGTCTGGAGACACCTGGGAGGGATTCAGGGGCTTCCGAATCAAGGAAGGGAGAGGATGAGGCGCGCCTGGGCAGGGGAGAGGAGGGAGGCAAGGAGAGCGCCTGGGGAGGGCGTGCTGGGAGGAGGCGGACAGGCGGCAGCGGGGGTACAGGAGCCCTGGCCTCACTGGAGATCTGTGTTCTTGTTCGTAGCCCCAAATTCAGAGAGATGGATTCTTCTAATGTTCCTTGGAGGTAAAAAGGTGGTGAGTGAGAGGGACTCACCAGCAGGCACCTCACCACCTGGGATGTCCTCGGGCTGGGAAAATGTGTCTGGTTCTGTAGTTAACGGTGTCCTGGCTGGTCCAGGGACCCCTGGACCAGGCACCCCACCTTGGCCTCGGGCAGTGAGAAACCAGGGCTGAGCTCACCAGCCTCCTGCCCCACAGGGGTTGCTCCTGCCTCTGCTCCCCACTGGCATCCCACCGGCCAGCCCCCGGGCTCATCATTAGAGCACAGCAGGAAAAGGGCCCAGGAAAAACAGCTTCCCTCGTCCCCATCCCCTGCCTCCGCAGGATTTAATAACTGCCCTCCTTAAAGATCAGGAGACATGATTAATTCTGACTCGAGGATTATTAAAATGCCTCCACCAAGCATCTGGCATTAAAAGTTTTAAATCAATTAATCTGTTGTTTGGAGAAGAGTGTTCTCGTTAGCACAGTTGCAAGAGGCCATTCAAGCTGCTGTGGGGTCGGGAGAGGCCGCCTTGGATGAGGGGCTCAGCCCCCCCCCCCACCTGATGGGATGCTCCCTGGGCCCCTGGGACTTTGGGTTTCCGAGCCCGGGCTTCTCTCACTGTGTCCCCGATTTCCAAGCGCTTCTCCCTCCCATCCCCACAGGGCTGCTGGATAAAATACAGGCGTTAACGTTGAATTTCAGACAATGAAAAACAAAAAAAAATTTTTTAGTCTAATGTCTTCTGCAGTATTTGGGACACACTTATATTACAGCATTATCTTATCCGTTGTTTATCTGAAATTCAAATTTAACCGGGCCTCCTTTATTTTTCTTTGTTAAATCTGGCAACCCAGCTCTCCTATCCTGTTTCAGTGGCCCGACATCATCGCTGAAGGGGGGCTCCTGGGGGTGAGGCCTGGCCTACTCGCTCAGCGCCAAGTGACCTGGGGCACATCGCTTACCTTTCCAGGTCAAGCGAGAAATTAGCAGCCTTGACCTTGGGGGCACTGAAGCATTTATGGGGCTCTCACCCAGTGGTTTGCAGAATCTCCATTCGACTGATGAAGCACATGGAAAAGTATACTTTTGACCAAGAGCACAGGCCCGGCATTGCTTTTAGCTGCTAGCCCTGGTGGGTTTGTAATCACGGGCTCCTCGATGGCACAGAGGTGTCTGGCCCACATCTGTATCCCCAGGACTCGGCCCAGGGCTAACACTTGGCAGACCCCTAATATAAGTTGATGAAATGAATTCCTGAGCAAGTGCACCTTCCCTGTGTTCTCACCCAGGCTCCTGAGTAGCTAGAGCTGATATTTATATATTACAAAGGGTTATGTGTACAGAAATGGCCCAGGGTCAGAAGCAGACATCGGACCAGGGGCCAGGATTACTAGGCTCACACTCTAGATGCAGGTCCTGGTTTTTGCTGATATTTTGTGCCTCGGCAAAGTGCTGCCCACCCACCCCCAGTTCTGGTTTTCTCGTCTATAAATCAAGGCTGTCATGAGTGGGGGCCGTACAGCCCGGGCATTCTGACACAGTTCCACCGTCTCTATCTAGGCTTTGCAGCCCAGCTCTGAGTGGATCAGGTGGATGTTGAATCCTGGATCTAATCGGAGTCCCAGTGCCCGCTAAGGCCATGCACGGTAAGGCCCGTCTTACAAGTCCAGGGAAGGCCTCGCTGCTTGGTGTCCACTGGACCCGTTAATGTTCTCTGTGTTGGGTTTCAGTTGCCTCTCTGCACAGGGGTGTCAGGCTTCGGCTCCCTTGTCCCCTAAGCGAGTGGAGAGAGGGAGGAGACCCCGCCCTCCCTGACTCTGCATCCCATCCAGCGCTCCTGTGACCCTTGGCCACACCTCCGATATTTCTTTTCAGCCTCTGCAGTCAGCCTAGATTTATCCTGCCTCGTGTCTCTCATGTAAAATGCATATCCAGACACTTTGCCAGGTTAAATGATTTAACAGCTGAGGCAGAAAGAATTAGGGGTCCTGGAGCAGGAGGCAATGCCTGCTTTTCAGATGAGATTGGAAAGAAGATGGAGATCGGTGGTGATGATAATCTCTTATTTTAATAATATAAAATAACTGTCCCACTGAATCAGAGTGAGCGATGGATTCCGTGGCCTGGGGTTAGAGACAGCCCAGCCAGGGGGATGCAGGGACGCCTCTCTTCCTGTCTGTCGCTCCCTTTCTTTTGTCTTTTTCTTTTGAAGATTTATGCCAGCTTCATCCTGTGACCCTCTGGATCTGGCGCCACCGAGAGTGTGGGAGGCCAGGGAGATTGGATGGGAGCAGATTTGGGGAGAGAGAGAGAGAGAGACAGAGAGAGAGAGAGGGAGAGAGAGAGAGAGAGAGAGAGAGAAAGAGAGAGTGTGTGTATGTGTGTGTGAATAAGAGAGGGAGGAAGGGAGAGAGGGCAGGAGGAGGGAAAGGGAGGAAGGAAGGGAGGGAGGGAGGGAGGAAAGAAGGAGGGAAAGAAGGAAGGAAGGAAGGAAGAAAAAGAGGGAAGGAAGGAGGGAGAGAGGGAGGGAGGGAGGAAGGGAGTTGAATTATGTAGCTGGGTTCTGAGTAGATCAGGTTGATTGTTGAATCCCGGCTCTGATCAGAATCCCAGTGCCTGGTAAGCCCTTGCACAGTAATTCCCCATCTTAGAATTTCAGGGACGACATGGCTGCACGGTGTCCACTGGACTCTGTTGCTGGTGTCCGTTTTGGGTTTCAGCTGCCTCTCTGCAAAGAGCAATCAGGAATAAGTGAATGAATGAAAGAAAAGAAATCTTGGGAAACTGATGACCACTTTTTCTTTGTGATTGTCAGTAGGAGATGTACTGGTCTGTGACCCCAGGAAAGGAAAGTAGGCAGGGGTCTAGACAGAACGACCCCAGGAGATAGAGGGGTTGCTAACGGGGCACAGAGCCACAGGATGCTTAGTCCTGGCCCCAGTTAGCTTCGAGGGAATTTCACACTCTTCGGTCAGTCCCTTGATCGGCAAACTCGTATTGAACACCTACCATGTGCTGGTCTTCCTGAGGTTGGCTGGGCCAGACCGGGGAGGTTCCAGAAGGAGCCAGGTGGTGGGGAGCAAACTCTGTGGTACATATGGACTCAGCGGGGCTCCCCTTCACAGCGGGCTGCTAATAGCTGAGGAGCTGCAGACCTGTCTTCCTCCCCGGGATTAATTCATTACTCCAGCCCCACTCGGATTCCGTCAGGTTCAAACGTCAGAATTGAATATGCGGCTAATGAGTCAAATGCTCTCTCTATCTCTCCCTGTCTGGGGCCTGCTCCTCCCCTCTTCTCTCTGCGACAATGGCCGGTGTCAGGGGGTTGTGGTGGGCACACGACAGGCCGTGCCTGCCTGAGCCTGTGAGCCCTGGGAGGGGGCTTTCCTCCCCTTTCTTAGTGGAGGGCAGGTCTGCTCTATTTAATATACTTGTTTATTGTGGAGGGTAAGCCCCCGCCCGCTGGGGCGCCCGAGTCGACACTCCGCAGAGCACAAGGAGGAGTGGGGAGGCCTGACCCCAGGGAGAGGCCGCACTCCGTGCCCTGGCCGTTTCGGCTCCGCATCAGTCACCAGCCATCCACGGGAACTCGGTACGCATTGGGTCTGCGCTAGACACTAAAGACATAAAGCTGAATGGATTGATTGGTTCATTTTTTCCAAGTCAATGTTAGTAAGTATCTAAAGGGCCAGTGGGGTGTAGTCTTTAGGGGTGAAGGCTGTGGGGCCACTGACTGGCTGGGTTGATTGAGGCAAGTTAGCTGGCCTCTTTGCCTCTGTTTCTTCATCTGCAAGATGGGGGTAACAAAACCACCACCTCCGTGCAGCTGTCAGGACATTAAGTGACCCGGGACAAGTTGCAGCTCACAATGGCTAAGGAAGTGTGGCTGTCATTCCTCTGTAGTAAGACCTTAGAGTCTAAGGCTGTAAAATAGACCAAATCAACATTGAATGGCTGTTTACTGTACACCAGGCAATGCGATTTACAGCATTAACTCATTCAGTCCTCACAGCAACCCTTCTAAGGTAGGTCTCGTTTCACTGCCCCATTTTGTACGGGAGAAAACCGAGACTAAGGTCCGTTCTTGCATAAGGCCACCCAGCTAGTAAATGATGGAGCTGGAATTTGATCTCCGCCCTGTTAGACTCCGAATCTGGGCTCTTGGCCATAATTTATGTCTCGGGGAGACAGAACATACACAGAATTCTAGAAATGGCATCATCTTATAACACAGGTCCAAATACAGCACTGTAGGAGCCACAGAGAAAAAATGTGGCTTCCTCTAAACGTCTAGGGAGGTCAAGGAGGGTTCCCGGTGGAGGTGATGTTTGAACCAGGTTGAATAGGCCTTCCCCAGGTGCATGGGGTGGGTTAGGTGCGAGGCAGAGCTGTGAACAAAGCGCAGGGCACATTTACTAATCTCCAGCCTCAGATGCTGGAGGGAATGTGCGGTAGGAGGCGTGACAGGGATAAGGCTGGGAAGGCCGGTGACGAATGCGTCATGCCGGGCTCCGTCAGCTATGCTACGGAAGTGAGTTTTACGTAAGGACACCGGGAGTCACTGTGCATCTGAAGCCGGGGAGTGGCACAGACACGCACTGGAGAATGCTCTTTCCCCGGCTGCTCCTTGGAACCCGGGCCGGGGAGGCGAAGGCTGGACGCAGGGTGACACGGTGTGGTTGTAGCCTGTTGCTCAAGGCCGCCCACCCAAGGAGACTGGAGAATGGGCACAAAAGGAAGGGTGAGGTTTCCCGTCAAAAAAGGACATGGGGTCTGGTTCTGATCCATGGAAGGTGACAGCGTGAAGCAGCCGGGGCAAGATGGTGTCAGTTCTGCAGGCTGCTCCTGGAAGCTGATGAGCGTGAGGTGTGGCTGAGCCCGGGTGTCAAAGCTGAGCTGCCTTGGGAACAGAATGGGTTTTAACTGGTGCTTGGTGATCAGCAAAGGGGGAGGGAGGGTAAGGGCCGTTTCAGACTAAGACAGGAGGGTCTTGATCTACTGGCTCAGTACGGGGAGACCCAAGTTGGGCCCGGGGCAGAGGCAGCATCCCAATCAAAATGGACTGTATAGAGCACAATTCGGGTGTTAGAGTGCAGCTCTGACACAGTGGAGGTCACAGGTACCCCTAGTTCAGAGATAAGACCTGGGAGCAGCGCCAGCCCTAACCGGCTGGGAGAGAAAGCTGAACATCACTTAAACATTCAGGGAAGAAAAGGTGAAATGACAAGAAGAAGTCGGGGCCTAGGGGGACTCACAGGCTGTACCCACCAAGTCAATATTTTGCTAAGTGTTCAATTTGCCATCAGAAACAAGCACTCTGCAAACACGTTTCTTTTTATAGTCCTTGGTATTTTTCTTTTGTTTTTCCTGAAAGGTTCTCCCCACCCGGGCCCTACTGTGGGTGTGTTTGCAGACCTGAGAGGGGGAGACATGCTTCGACGGCCAGGTGGGGTACTGGCCATGACCTCACAGTCAGGAAGGGCCAGAGCAGGAATCTGGAGCGTGCAGAGAAAGGGAAGCAGGAAGCATGGAGCCAGGCCAGGAAGGGATGTTGAGCATGACCGTGGCAGCTTTTTCTTCCCAGATGGGTAGCAGAAAGCTCTCAAGGGAGTGGTCATATTGGCCAAATAAATGGAGACCTACCATGGCTTTTCCAGGTCTTTTTTTTTTTT
The DNA here is from genome assembly GCA_004023785.1 of Mungos mungo. Lineage (NCBI taxonomy): Eukaryota > Metazoa > Chordata > Mammalia > Carnivora > Herpestidae > Mungos > Mungos mungo. Next base: position 155,937 of record PISW01002154.1, read on the forward strand.
TTTTTTTTTTGAAACAGCCATATAGCTGTTAGGCCAGAACTGTTCTAAGAAGCTCTTTTGAGTCATTCTTGACCTTATATCCTCTTTCTTTTTTTAAAAAAAAAATGTTTATTTATTTATTTTTGAGAGAGAGAGCACAAGTGGGAGAGGGGCAAAGAGGGAGAGGGAGACACAGAATCTGAAGCAGGCTCCAGGCTCTGTGCGAACAGATCAGAGATGTCGGGCCTAAACCCACGAACCGTGAGATCATGACCTGAGCCAAAGTCGGACGCTTAACTGACTGAGCCCCCAGGCGCCCCATCAGTGTCATTCTTATATATCGCCTGCCTTCTGTAAGGACCGCAAGTTCCCTAAAAGCTGCGAACTCAGCGTCCCCACTTTTGCACCCTCCCTAGCACTTAGCACAGCACCTCACCTGTGGTCAGCAGTAGGCTGACATTCCTATGAGTGACTTTGAGGTCATAGTGCTGTTTTCAACATGACGAGTTAAGTATAGTAGGGTTGGGTGGGTCCCGGGGACAGGGGGCACCAGTCCCCAGGAAGCCTATCCCCGATTTAAGAAGCACCCCAGACCCAGATTAGGCCTGTGTCACGAGTCAGCCCATTAGAACGGGCATCTTGGAAGGGCGCCCAGCACAGAGACCCAGTCATGTCCCTGGACACTGCGGTGAGGCCCGGAGGCGGGCCTGGGGATGGGGAAAACGGGGGGGCCGTTTGCCAGACTCACAGGACAAGAGATTAATGTATTGGTTCCTGCTGCCGCCCTCCACATGGACCGCTCCCTGATCTCTCTCTGCTTCGAGTCTAAGTCAACTAACTGTCACCCTTCATCAGTCTAGTCCAAAGCCTTCGGTGATTCCCTGTGGCCTCAGAGAGGAATCCAACCTGCCTCATCTCCCACCCTCTGCTCCCCACCCCCCACTCCCGGCCCCAGGCCATGCGGCATCTACTGCTCAAGACTGGAGCTTCTCAGGCAGACCTCCGCTCCCCGCGGTGCTCTTTGTGGTTTACTGCCTGGACACCGTTTCATGGGCCCCGTTCTGTCTTCCCCACACTCACACCTACAACCGCTTCCTGAGCCCAGTGGTCTTACCTCGTCCAGGAAGACCCGTTTAGCTTTCCTGGCCCACGTTCCGTGTTAGTCTAACGTCTGCTGGGTGCGTTCCAGGTGCCAGACGCCCTGTGTGGGTTTTCACCCCAGGCCGTCCTACAAGTCGAGCCCGGACCCCGGCTCTGCGGTAGGTTCTGGAGGCGGTCTCTAGCTCAGAGTTCACCGCTGGAAGTTCAATAACGGTATTGAACCCAGCACTTTCAAATCCAAAACACTCTTTTCAGTCCTGTCATAAACAAAATAATCTGTTGGTCTTTTCACTTGTTCTGCAAAGAATAAATAGCTTCTCCTGCCCTCTGTGACGCCAGTGACGATGGGTACTATATGAAAATGTGGGATTTAGGGTTTCTAATTTGGAGACAACATGATTTTTTATCAGGATACTGAAGTTCGACTCAGGGAACCTGTTTCTTGGCTCCGTTCCTGGGCGCATCACTCAGTCTGTCTGAGCTCATTGCTTCCTTTGTTAAAAGCAGAAGAGAACTATGATCAGGGCTTCGGTGAAGGGCAAATGAAATGAAGTTACACCACCACTTTGTAAACTGCAAACATAATGTAGGTTATTATTATTGTTGCTCTCCAGAGACGAATTCTGTCCTGAACAGAATAATAAGCGGTGGACAGAAAGGGTGGTGTCCTGAATAGTAAAGAACACGAGATGAGAGTGGACACTCGGAAAACTCCCTACAGTTTATTGGTATAGGTTAGGCTGAGCCAACCCAGCAATCACACCAAGATGCCTCGACAGGGCTGACGGGCAGCCTTTGGGGCATTTGTGAAGCTTCTAATATTGTGTTATTCTGGAAAGAAGACCCGCTGGATTCATTAGATTCTCAATGGTCCCCAGAAGGAAGAGAAAATAGTGGCCCTGGAATCAGGCACAAGTTAGTAGCTGGGAAGACGGTCTTAGATTCAGAAATGGAAGTTAGGGATGGGGACATACTGGGGGTTCCTGGGAATGGAGCCTCTAATCCAGCTCATTTGGATCCCACCTGGGAGGGTCCTGGATACATTTGCCAGGGAGGGTTCTTACTGGGAGGCAGCCTTGTATCCACATACGACGTTGGGTCTGTCCAGAGGTGAGAGACTCCCAGGAAGCAGCTGAGTGCCCTGTCCTGGAAGAGCATCTGGTGTGTCACCGAACAGCACAGGCTTTCTAGAAGAAATCCCGGCATGAGGTGGGAGGTTGGAAAAAGGGTCCTTGCACTTCCTGACGCCTTTCAGTTGTTTGTTTCTCAGATAAATGTGTTACAGGATGACCAGCAGACACGCTCACTTTGCTGAGCACTTGTACTGTGTCTACCTTGGGCTCCAACCTCCTCATCCTGTGGTGAATCCGATGTTGTATTTCTTAGCCAGCTGTGTGTGTGATCCTTCCCCCGCTCACACTGAAGAGATCAATGTGGAAGGGAGCGGAAGGTTTGGGCTGGGTCCCCAAGGCCGTGTCTAAGGAGGAGCGAGAGCCCAGAGCGGACCGTGTTCTGTGCAGCAGCGGAGGGACTGGAGTCTGAAGTGTTTGGACAAAAATGGCTTCACTGTCAGATAGGTTTGGGAAATTCTGGATGAAACAAAGCTGAGCTGTTTTTGTTTGTTCGCCGGTTTGTTTTACTTCTTTGACCCTTATGATTTTCCAAGAAGGGCACACGAAGGGTGGCATCTCCCTAATTTTTTTGAGCACGGCACCTTCTTTTCCCCAAGGAGCAAGGCTCGAGGCTGACGTTCCAAAGAATACTCTAACTTTGCCCAAGAGAGCTTTGCCAGATGCCTCGTCTTTTCTGCCTCTGTCTGCCTCTGCTTTCATTTTCTGCAGCCAGGATTCTGTAGGGAGACATCTGGAGCCTTAAGAAGACCCTTCCTCAGCCCACTAGGATTTCTGCAAGTGGTATAGGTTTAGGCGTGTAATGAATTTAGATTTAATTTGCAAGTGAAAAAGCTTGCTTTCTTTTGTAGCTTACACCAAAGCTCAAACGCCTAAGCTTGGAGGGTTTAAGTCTAATTAACTGTATTTCACAGCTTATTTAAAGAAAAGAATGGAGGCATTAAAATTGTAAAATCTAATTTTTGAGTAAATCTTTCAGTGCAAAATTAATGTCGCAGTATTAGAGCCGCCTTGGCAATATATCTCTTGTCTTCAAATTTCAAAATGAGCTTTTGCAAACATGAAATTATTCATTAGACTGTCTGGTAAAGAGATAAATAAGTGTCTCTTCAAATCCTCAATCTCCTCTTCTCTATTTAGCCAAAGACGGAGTTATTTGGTTTCAGGGCAAGTGAGTTGATCAGATTTGTGAATTTTGACAGGTAAGGAGAGCAGCAAAAGGAAGGGAAGCTGTGTGTGTCCAGGGAGTTGGGGTGGAGACTGAGTCCCTTCCACGTCCCCCTGGCTGCTCCTCAGAGATTGCCCTTGGAAGCATGGCCGTGTCTCGGCCGCCACACGGGGGAAGGGTGGAGGGCAGGGGTCCGCTGGGCAGCTGCTCTGGTCGAAATGCCCAGATTCGCTGGTACTTCCAGGGGGGCAGTGGTCCATTCATTCTCCTAACCAAGCGGTCACCATCCCATCTGGTGTGTCGCCGGACATCTTTAATTTCTGCTCCTTCTCTCTCACCCCATTGCCATGGCCCTAGTTCAGGGCTCAGCCATCCACCTTTCCATTCTCCTCTGCCACTGTCCGTCACAGGCCTCACGTCCTGGGCTCCCTAGATACGCCCAGCACGGGCAACGCTCCAGGCTCTTTAAATCGCTCCCGCTCCCCATTAGATCACAGAGAATATATCCGCGTCTGCTTTGTATCCCTACCGTCTAGCACGGAGATGACTGATGGAATTTCAGAACCAAATGTTCAGGAGCTTTGGGTTCGTGTTTTCCAACCTTTTGTTTTGCTAGTAGTGTTCCCTTTTACCCACAGTACCAGGTCGGGGGGGCACAAGAGAAGGAAGCTGAGCGAAGGGGCTACTCTGAGAGTCTGTGTGGTGGGGAAGGAGTATATCTGGGCGAGAATCTAACTCTGTTTCTTATGTTCCAGGTGAATGTGAGCAAGCTACTTCCCTTTCTAGTCTGTCTCCTGACCTGAAAAATGGAAATAAAAACACCTCAGTGCAGGAGTTCAGTGGGGCTTAGAGGTAGCACAGAGGTGGTGTACATGAAGCACCGCCTACTGTTGCTAGCACACAGTAGGCCTTCAGAAATTGGTAGTCGCTTTGTCTGAATGTTGTGCAATGGACAGGAGGATGAGGCTCAAGCAAGCTAACGCTCAGGGACCAGCAGCTGCTTAATTACTAGGTCTTTCATTCATCTCCCCATTCATTCAGTCCCTCGTCATTACATTTGTGCTGAGGGTCAGCAAGCGTGCCAGGTGCGAGGGACGCGGCGCAGGTGACCCCACTGTCCTGACCTCTCCTGCTTGTCCCTGGAATCCAGCTCTTGTTCCCGTTCTCCCCGCCAGTAACCCAGCGCAAGCCACAATGGTCTCTTGCCTGATGTATTCCGATAGCCCCCGACTCTGCCTACCTCTGCCTTGCTTCTTGCCAGCCCATTTCCCACGGAACAGAGAAATATTTTAAAATACAAAATGGCCACATGACCATCTGACTCAAGCTTCAATGGCGCCTGATTGCCCACTGGATGTGGTCCTTGAGCTGTCACGTGGCTCAGAAGGCCTGGCGGGGTCCCGGCCACCCCTTCAGCCTCATCTCTGCTTACGCCCCTACCCTACGCCGACTGTCCTGTCACCCAGAACTACATGCAAACCCTCGGGCCTGCCCTCCAAGCCTGCCCAGAGCCATTCCCAGCACCCGGAATGTTCCTGCCTTTCCTTCTCTCACCGCCTCCTTGTGGTGGCCTGGCACGTACTCATCACGTCTTAGGTTAAAGAGTGTTCCTGGGGGCCTTTCTTTCTTTTCTTTTTTTTTAATAAAAAAAATGTTTAATGTTTATTTTCGAGAGTGAGAGACAGCACGAGCAGGGGAGGGGCAGAGAGTGAGAGACACAGAATCCGAAGCAGGCTCCAGTCTCTGAGTTCTTGGCACAGACCCTGGTGCAGGGCTTGAACTCATGAACTGTGAGATCATGACCTGAGCCCAAGTCAGATCCTAACCAACACAGCCACCCTGGGGGCCTTTCTTTCTTTTCTTTTTTTTAATTAAAAAAATGTTTAATGTCTATTTTCGAGAGTGAGAGAGAGCACGAGCAGGGGAGGGGCAGAGAGTGAGAGACACAGAATCTGAAGCAGACTCCAGTCTCTGAGCTGTCAGCACAGACCCCAGTGCGGGGCTTGAACTCATGAACTGTGAGATCATGACCTGAGTCCAAGTCAGATCCTAACCAATGCAGCCACCCTGGGGGCCCTTCTTGACTCTGGGGACAGGAGAGGCACGGCTCGCTCCTGTGGGGGGGGGGGCTCCGCGGAGCCCTGCCCTCCCCGGTACGGCGCTGGCTGTGTTTCCCGTATACTCTCCCCCCACACCCAGCCTGCGGTGTTACTTTCAAAAGAAGCAGAATGGACGTCCAAAAACCACTGAAAAATAATTTTAATCTTTTATGAAGCTGTTTGAAAAATGCCAAAGGGACATTTATTCCTGACGCACATCGGAACTTTAAAAGCCCCTCTCTTCTCCGTCTCTCTCTGTCCCTCAGGACCCCACGCAGGGCCCCGCATCACGGCCTCCTCTTTGCCCTCCCTCTCCGTGTTCCCTGAGCGGCGCCCAGCCCGGCCCTGGCTTGCTTTTATTGCTTTGACCCCCTCCCCCACCTTTCTAGAGTTCCGCTCACAAGTAGCTCTCTTCACTTTCAGTCTCGTTTCTCAGTGAACAGAGGACAGCGCACGAGTATTCACACGACCACCGGCACCCCCGCACCGCAGGTTCGAGAGGATCAGCCTCTGTCGCCGGTGCTTCAAGCCCCCGCCCTTTGAGACCGGCCAGGCTAGTGCAGGAGGTCGCAAACTCAGCGGCCCGGCCAAGGTCACACCTGAGAAGTGGTCTGGGGCCTAGTGGAGCCTGGGCCATCGGAGCCACCCCTCCTTGCCCTCCGTGGCCCCGTGAAGTGGTTCTTCTCAAGAGCGGGGACTTGGATTGCTCAGCCGCCCTCAGTGTCCCCCGCGCTTGGGAGGGGGACCAGCCCCACCCCCGAAGGAGGGATGAACGCAAGGAAGGAATGTGGCCCCGTGTTACCAGTTCTCCTGAGCTTATCGAGAGGTGCCAGGAATCTGAATCCCCACGAGAAACCCGAGTTCTGGCTGTCAGGTACAATCTCAAAGTGTTTTAAAAATTCGCTGTGGGCCAGCCTCCTGGGCTGGCAATCCCCGGACCTCTGACTTCAGCTTGCGAGGCTCCTTGAAGTCTCTCTCTACCTTTACTTGACGTCAGCAGTACAAAGGGCAAGCCCAGCGGCTCCTCGTGTCAGGAGGGCGGGCAGGTGGGGAGGAGGCCTGGACGGTTCTAGCACAGCGGGGAGCCTGCGAGGGCAGAGCAGCCACCCGTTTACCCTGGAGTCCCAGGCCTAGCCCAGGGCCTAGCACAGGGCCTAGCACACAGTAGGTCTTCGGTGGATATGTGCTGACGGAGTGATATCCCTGCTGTAGGAACCAGAATCTCCTGAGTTCTTGGGCAGGTGGCCTTGTGCTTGGAGAGGGGGTGTGGCCGGGGGTGGGGTGGGGCGTGGGGCTGCGCGGTGAGCCCAGGGCTCAGCTCTGCTGCTAACTAGCCGGGCCGTCTTGTCTCCTCTCAGGCTCTACTTACGTGTGGGGTTAGCCTCATCTTACTCAGTGCCTTTCAGTTCAAATGCCTCTGCTTCCAGATGGGGTCAGAGTGGAGGAAGTTGGACGGGAGGGGGCCAAGGTGGGAGAAGAGGACGCCAGAGTTGGGCTGGGCGGGCTGGGGCTCCCACCGTCCCGGTCAGTCTCAGCAGCGCCCCCTAGAGGCAGGCAGGAGATCCGCCTGTGGGCACATCAGCTCTCTGGGCAGGGGGTGGGGGCCTGGGTACTTGCTGTTTGTTTTATTTTTATTTTTATTTTTTTTCCTGAGAAATCTTGGTCCGATGGGAACTTCTTTGAAGTAATCACTTCTCAGAGCCAATTAGTGTCTAGCCTGTCTAGCCACTCTGTGGAATGGCCTAGGGGAGGCAGGGCAGGCTGACTGTCTGTGGCAGAAGTGGTGGGCAGCCCGGGGGGTGGGCGGCGGGGGGGGGGGGGGGGGGGGGGGGGGGGGGGGGGGGGGGGGGGGGGGGGGGGGGGGGGGGGGGGGGGGGGGGGGGGGGGGGGGGGGGGGGGGAGGAGGGTGTCTGGACATCCTGGAAGGGATGCAGCACTTCGCTGCGTTAATAGGATGGCTCACCTGCCTACGGTTCAGGCCGCCCCTCCTCCCCTCCCCCAGCCCTTGCCGGGTTTTTTCCAGGATGAGTGTGACTCCAGGACAGCATTACAGGAGGCCACTGGGCCTGGACGGTGGGGGAAGGCATCAGAAGGCAGGGCACTCAGGGAGCTAGACCCAAGTCCCAGATCTGCTCCTTGTCAGCTGTGATGGGGCGAGTCTCGTCACCTTCCCCAGCCTCCATTTCCTTTTCGCTAAAACGGGGACGTCTGGCTGCCTCCCTGGCAGTCCTGGTGTGGGGGTGAGGCAAGTGTCAAGGCCCTTTGTGAAGGCAGCAGGACCTTCCTCTTAATCTTCTTAAGCTCCAGGTCTCTCTCACCTGTTGAAGGGGTTGAGTCAGGGAGGAGAGGGTGTCCACGCTTGACATGCTTGTCTCTGTTACTACTGACCCTTGTGGGACACACAGGTGCGTAGACTGTGGCCTCCAAGCAGCCAGTTCTGAGTTTCCAAAATGAGGGGGAAATGCCACAGGGGGGGACCACCGTGAGGTTTCCAGCCACCTGGGTGTCCTTGGGCAGGGACGTGCTGACAGGCGAGAGGAAGCAAGGCCCTTGCAGCAAGGGGTCCAGATGGCGGGGGCTTGGGGTGGACTGGGGAGGACATGGGCCAGGAAGGGGCCCCCCCTGGAGCCACCTGCTTACAGAGTGAGGGGGTCAATTAAAGCAGGGTCCAGAGGCAACTCCAAGATGACTTTTTTCGAAGATGAGACTCAACGATAGTGAAGGGGTTCAGAACTGGCCTCTAAAATGTCCACTTGCAACGAGAAAGAATGAAATCTGGCCATTCGCTGCAACGTGGATGGACCTCGAGGGAGTCATGCTGAGTGAAAAAAGTCAGGCAGAGAAGAACAGAAAACATATGTTTTCATTCATATGTGGAACAGGAGAAACCTAACAGAGGACCATGGCGGGGAGGAAGGGGGAAAAATAGTTCAGGAGAGGGAGGGAGGCAAACCATAAGAGACTCTTAAATACTGAGAACAAACTGAGGGTTGATGGGGGTGGGGGAGAGGGAAAGGGGGGTGATGGGCATGGAGGAGGGCACTTGTTGGGATGAGCGTTGGGTGTTATATGGAAACCAACTTGACAATAAACTATAAAAGAAAAAATAAAATAAAATAAAATAAAATAAAATGAAACGTACCACTTTGGCAGGTAGATTATTTTGAGCTGAAGACAATCAAATATCAGAAGACTCAGGAAGAGCCTTTTACCTTCCCCTTCACTGCGTCTAAGAGTTTGGATAGAAGCCCCGATGCAGGAGGAGAGCCGTGAGCAGAAATAACCACAGAGACTGGGCCAGGTGTGCTGAGGGCCTGTATGTGCAGAGTCCTGTCTGGGTCCCAGCACCTCGGCATGGCCTGACAAACTTGTTTACCAAGCATTGGCTCTTCCCATCTTCCTGTAAATTCTTCCTCTCCTGTGAAGCCAGGACCCCCCACCCGCTTCTCCTCAGCTCAGGATGGCGTGTGAGCCTCAGCTGCTGACTATCTTTGAACCTCTCGTGTCTGTGTGGGGCTTCTGTATATATGAAGTTAACTTTGTCTTTCTCCTGTTAATCTATCTTAAGTCGATTTAGTTCATTGACTAAAAGAACCTAGTAGGGTAGAGAAAAAAAGAGCACCCCCGTAAGAGCTTAGCACCACGCGAGTGAGGGGCAGACCCAGGCCCACAACCTGGATTCCGAGCCCCTGGTGCAGGATTCTTTTCTTACCCCCCCACAGAGGGGAGGCCCGTCGGGGGTCCAATGGCTGCATCTCACAGCCTCCTGGACATTGTGACTGTCCCTCTACCCGGAGTTCCTCCACCTCCTCCGTGTACCCCAGGAGGGAGAACTGAAGCCTGGACTCGCCCCCTCCCCCTTCGCTGTCTCAGCAGAGACCCTCCAGGGAGCCGGTGTGGCTGCGCCTTCTCTGTGCCGACATGGGATTCGGCCCAGGACAGACAGGCGCCTTCTGGTATTTAGTAGCCTGGAAGAAACGTGGAGGGGCCATTGGAACCTTCAGCTGGTAGGTTTGGGCTTCTGAGAAGCTGAGTAAACAAACCTGGGCCCAAGAGGAAACTCATTCTTTCTTTCCTCTGCCTTTCAAACTCATCAAAGTCAAGTTCTCAAAGCTCTACTGTCTCACAAGTGCCTTCAAATGGGTCTCATTGTTTTATTTATTGTGCTTATCACAAGTACAAGCAGCCTGGAGATTTCCGGGCCAGTCAAGACCTCTTTCAGGGAGTGTTGACATTTCTGGGGGATCTGAATGGTCCTTTGGGGCAGGCCTGACTCAGAGAGGAGGTGCTAATGGGAGTTTCCCAAGTGGGTCATTCCTGCGTGGCTTCCATGCCTAGCAGCCCTGGGGACCCGGCTCCATCCATGCTCCACTGCCCCGGACAGGTAGGTGTGTGCAGCTCAGGAAGATGCTCCAGCACCCGGCTCTCCCCTGGGCCACTAGGTAGGACTCAGCAACAGCACTGATGAGAGTTGCTGTATGTAACCTTCTGATGAAACAAGGTGCAATTAAATATGAACCAAGTGCCTACTGTGTGTGTGTATGTGTGTGTGTGCAACCAAGTGCCTACTGTGTGTGCGTGTGTGCGTGTGTGTGTGTATGTGTGTGTGTATTTGTGTGTGCATGTGCGTGTGTTGGGGAGATACAGAAATAAAGAACGGCTGCCCTGTGGTTCCCTGAGGCCCACTCTAGGGAGAGGGAGGCAAGCCCCAATCACCTTGCCACCTGGTTGGCTGGGCTGAGGGCACCACTGAGGTAGCAAGTGCAGGTGAAGGGGGAGAAGGATTCTGATCTGAACGGGAGGAGGAGGAGAGCATGGTGAGGGTCAACAGAGAGGCTAGGGAGGTGTGTTCAGTGGAGGGGTGAGAGAGAAGAGGTTCAGAGGCAGGATGAATGGTGGGCAGCCTCGTGCTGCAGAAGAAAAGTCAGGGATGGGTCATGGGAGATTGGGCTGGGCTGGACCATGGAAAGCATAACTTTGCTCTGAGGGCACCTGGAGTCATCTGCCAGGTTTTGAGGAGCATCTTTGGGGTTGCTGTGTCCTGGGTGGTCATACAAGGCCACATTTTGGTCCTGAAGGTTTGCAGACAGAGAAGCTTGGCCATGGGCTTTGCCGGACATCCGACCCCTCCCATTCTTCCGGATAACTGGTAGAAAGGCACCCTGCAGAGAGATTCCTCCTCAGAGCATTCATCTGCTTCCTCTCCAGTAGGCTCAGAGTGGGGGCACATGCGCCCTTCTGGGCTCTGGGGTGAGTCAGCAGGTACAGCCTAGGCCAGCTGTGGAGTCTTGGCTGACCCCCCACCTCTCTGAGTCTGGTCAGCATCTTTGCAATGCGGTTGACGCTCTACCTCTTTTGCCAACATGCCATCATGTGTAAAACAGTGCTTTGAAAGCTGCATTATACAGATGCAAAGTCCTGTTTTTTTCCTTTCCTTTTATTATCTTCTCATCTGTCCTCGGCCTGCCCTGTAATTGGGCCGGGACCAAAGACCTGTCTCCTTCCGTAGCACACTGGCTGTCTGTGGACAGATTGGCTCACCTCTACGTTTCAGCGATTCCGGGAAGGCTGGCGGCCGGAGAGGTAAGGAGGCGTGGGCTTGGTCAGGCAGTAATGAGCAGAGTGGCTGTTTTCTGAGCCCAGGAGAAGAGGCTAGAAAGGGGACAGGACATTTTTATGGATGTCATTGAAGACTGCCGTTCTCCTTCTCCTCCATCTTCATATGTCTCGGACCCCATGCACCTTCACGCCCCTCTTCTCCTTCTGGATTCCTTTATTTCTCATTCTGAATATTCAGCCATGTGTTCTCTCTCCTTGAAGCCTTCCCCGATTTTCCTGGAGGCGTGGTCTCTCATCATTCGCGACACCCGCCGGCTTCCCTCTCAATGGGCGTCCCCACTGCGCTCCCGAGCGTTCGTGCAGCTTTCCTTTCCTTCCTGTCTGCTTCAGGCCCCTCCAGAGAGGGGACCACATCTTCTGGGCCTCTGGGTCCTCTTGTCAACATTCCTTGTGCCCAAGGAGCCTCCACTGGAGGGACTGAGAATCATCTGTCTTCAGAAAGTGTCAGTGAGGCCCAGGGCTGGGCTGGATGCCGAGGTACGTCCTCTAGAAGCTGGTTTTCTAAGGCGGCTCCACACCCGCTCGGTTCTGTAAAACGTGTGTCCTGCCAAGTCCAAAGGCAGGGGACGGGCACCCCAGATCTCCCCTGTCAGCTGTTCCCGGGGTCCTGCCCTGAGCCGCGGGCTGGTCTGAGTTCCTTTGTCCTGATCTGTTCCACTCCTGTTGCAAGGCCGGAAGTGAGACCTGCCAGGGCATTAGAGGCAAGGGAGAGAGAGGGGACAGGAGAGGACGGGAGGAAGGTGTGGGGGGCGGGGAGCAGGCCGGGGCTCCGAGAGAGTCCCAGGCTCCCTCTGGATCCAGGGAAGTGAAGGAACAACTCCTCCCTTCTCGTTCCTGGCTCTCGTAACCCCCGGAGCGCCTTCTTTGTCCTGGTGAAATAATGGCTTGTCAGAGAGACACGATTATTACTAATTGCTAGATTGCTTTGCGCCTGTTGTTCCCAGACAGGCAAGGCGGGCCTGTCTCTCTGGGGGCACCTCTTGGTCACCTCCTCCTGGTAAGGGAGACACCAGCACAAGGAGGGGAGGAGGGGAGGTAGACGGGCTCCCTCCTCGTGTCTCCCCTGGGTCATGGCTAGTGGCCCTTTCTGGTGTCATCCCTTACAGGCACTCATGAAATCTGTCACCCCCACATGGAAATACCTCTGGGTGCAGGTGTTCAGTGCCGGTGATTCACATGAATAAAAGCAGCTCCTCAGTGGTCAGTGGACACAACCGACCCCACAGCCCGGCAGTGATGGCGGCAACCCCCCCACGCCAGGCCCACGCGTGCAGACCCGAGCAAATGTCTGGAGATTTGGGGGTGATCATTAATTGCACCCCTCTTCTCATCAGTTTCTGAATCAAGTGAAAAATAGACATACAAGGCAGACAGTGACCAAAATATTCCTGTATTTCATCCCTTTTAACGACGCACATTTTCCCATTTCTGAAACTGGGGTGCGTGTGTGATCACCCACATAGATTTGTCGAAATATGAGCTTTCTTGCTGGCAAAGGTGATTTAAAGATAGGAGGCCCACATGGACTTCCTGCCCTTCCGTCCGGCACTGAGGTGGCTGAGTCACAAACCAAGAACCCAGGCCACCTGCCCGCCACCCCGCATCCGGTGGAGGTGCCCAGGAGGATGGGCTTCTGCATCCTGCCCTGACCTGGTCTGCGCAGACTCCATGCCCCAGGTCTCTTCCCTGTCAGGGGAGGAGTGGGTCGGGGAAGGGAGGTGGGGGGAGAGGAGAACAGAAATTTCTCCCACTATTTCCTGGAGGCTCGGACTTGCCCTTGTCTGAGTGAGAGCAGGAACTCAAATGGTTGTCCCTCTAGGATGGATGCATCTGGGTCCCAGCGAATGGGGTGAATGAGTAAAAACATACACACACGTTGACGCACCGGTGATGTACATATTCCAGTGTGCATTACACAAGCATGTTCGCTGGCGAGGACACGCTGTGGACAGGTACCCCTGTGAGGGTCTCCGCGTCAGGCACCGGCACAGAGGCCCGACGGACGCGCACGCTCACGCGGGGACACGCGGGGCCTCACGTGTGGCACACTTGGATGCAGGTGCTCAGCACCCTCCCCCTGGACCTTGGCCAGCTTTGTCCTGCAGGGAGCCGCGAGTCACCTGACCCAGAAGTCAGAGTGCACGGATCTGCTCAGAGGCCACTTTGTGGGGCTCCTTAAGCCAGAGGGCTGCTGGGGCCGAGCGTCAGCAGTGACGCATCCAGCTGTCACGACGGTCATTTCTTCTCGCTCACTGCAGGGCTAGGGCTCCTGGTGGGGGGTCTCAGCCTCCAGAGGATTCCTGGACAGCTGTGCCCGTTCCCAGTTGTCCTTGGGAGAAAGCCTGTCACCACACCCTCTCCTTCCTGAGTTTCCCCTCTGCAGGCCGTGTTAACTTGTCCCCCCTGGAAGGACCGGACGCCATTGGGTCCACCTCTGCGTTGTCAACTGAGGAAGCCAAGTCTTATTTATTTATTTTTTAAATGTTTATTTATTGTTGAGAGAGACAGAGCATGAGTGGGGGAGGGGGAGAGAGGGAGAGGAGGAGGAGGAGAGAGAGAGACAGACATACAGACAGAGACAGAGAATCTGAAGCAGCTCCAGGCTCTGAGCTGTCAGCACAGAGCCCTGTGCGCAGCTCAAACCCACAAGCAGTGAGGTCATGACCTGAGCTGACTTTGGATGCTCAACCGACTGAGCCCCCCAGGCTCCCCTACTCGCCTTGTCTTCTTTAAAGGAAGCTCTGGTACCACCTGTGTTTTGTCTCCTCAAACCCTGACTGTCTGCATAGATGCCTTCCTTAGTCACTCACAGATTGGGAGCTCTCTGGGCCTCCCACTCATTTCGGGGCCGTGCTTGGCCACTTCTCATTAGGCCGGAGGCACCCCGTGCACAGGGGCTGTGCGTCTCATATAATTATGAATGCCTGTCAGTCAGGTTAGAGCTGGCATTTAGAGATCTCCTAGTCCGGCCTCCCCAATCTAACTGATGAGATGTCTAAAGCCCTAAAGAGAGGCAATGGGGTTCCCTAGAATCAACACGCCTACCCAGGGTTTAAGACAAGCTGCCAGCCTCCTGGGTGTGCACGGTGGATGGTTAGGCATGAGATGTTTCTCCGTGTGGACTCTGTGTGTCTGTGTTTATACCTGTGGTGCGGGTCCCCGAAGGGAGGCATTGTGTGTCCCTTGGTGTGTTTCCATCCGTGGGACCCTGTGGGGACATCCATGTGGATTCTGTGCAAGCATCAGTGTGAATTCCGTGTGCCGGTGAGCTTCCGTACGCACCTACATATGCCTAAGTGCGTATCCACCATGCCTTCTGATGTACGATCCAAGGGCTCCTCCGTGCCTGTCTCGGTGGGCATTCCCATCCAGGGACAGCTATGTGTGGAAAAGTCTCCTCTTGTTTGCCCTGGGCGGGTGGGTACCATTTACGTGTGCATCCCTATCTGCGCACTTCTGGTGTGTGCCTGACCGCGGGGTCCATCCAGGCAATGCCCTATGTGTTCGTGGTTGTGTGTGTGTGTTTCTGTGAATCCTGGCATTTCCTGCCTGCATGCAGTGTGCTCCCTTTCGTGAGTCAGGCAGCGTGAGCCCATCTGCTCAATTATTGGGGTCCCTGGGGACCAGCCAGCTCCTGCATAGTCGCCTCCTTGGTCACTAGACTAGCAGCCTGCGTCTTTCCACTCAAGAAAATGTTGCTTGGACCCCCGTGTAGGCTCAAATCATGTAACCTTTAATGATTCCTCTCCTGTGGGGACCATTCGATTGCCAGCCTCTCTCGGGTCCCATTTCTACGATGTCAGTTTGAGAGGGAGACTTGGCTGGGGACAGTCTTCCCAAAGCCACGTGACTCCGTGCCTAGGAGGGTGGCTCCCTGGGTGGATCTTGCCATGGACTCAGGTCACTAACCCTTTCCTAACAAACAGCACAGCCTCCACTTCAGCATTATAGTCAAAGCCTGTGGGAAGCTCTGAAGTCCAAACCTCCCATCTTAGGGATACGACACTGTGATGCCTGAGGAGGGAAAGGGACTTATTTGAAATCATGCATTTACACTTGAACTCCAGTCCACGGCTCTTTCCCCTGTTTGCATCGGGCTTCCTGGGGCGGATGGCTGGCAGCCCACTGAAGATTCATGTGTCCCTTCCACGGTGTAGAGTTGTCATGGGTTAGTCCCTATGCAGACAGGGACTACATTCCCATCACCCCTTGCATCTACACAGGCCACGTGACTGAATTCTGAACGTGCAATATGAGTGGAAGTGACTATTATACGCCAGTTCCATAAGACCCTCCTCATCGTCCCCATTCGCTGGCTGGAAGTACAGGCCAGAGTGACCGTGGGGCAACCACACATGGGCGGTGGCAGAGCTGTTACCAGCGTCCTTAAGACTCTGAAATCCCATCTCACTGACATTGTCTCCAAATTACAGGGTAGCATAGATTGGGGTCCCTCTCTTGGTCACCTGGAGCAGCCCAGCCCTGCGGAGGAAGCCTGAGTCCCCACGGTGACTATTCCTGCACAGTATGATAAAATTAACGGTTGTGCTCATCATAGCACTTCGGGCTGTCCTTTCAGCAAATTTCGCTCCTCAGAGGGGTCACTAGCTTTTCTTCTGATGTCCCGGAATCATCACTTAAGCTCTCCTCACACACCTCAGCCCCTTCAGCCAATGCCTTTGCCCCTTGGGGGACTGATCATTGTGACATTTGGTGATCAATAGTGCATCGTTGATTTTCTCTCTGCAGACTCTCTCCTAGCTCAGGACCCCTGGCCCTTCCCAAATGGTCCTGATGGGATTCTTCTCTACATCAGCCCCGTGAGCTGCAGGGAGTAGGTTTTGTTCCTATAACCTGGGTCAGTGCTAATGATCTCAATACGTGATTCCGAGGACCCCCACCAAGCCCACTCCTCTGAGTTGGCATCTATGCTATCCTTGGAATCTCAGTCCTGCCAGAGGCAGCCACAGGCAGAGCCTAGGAAACGACCTAGTAGGGGGAGAAGACCAGAGGTCAGAAGATCACTGAGCCCTGCTCACTTAGCAGAAGTCCTTAGCCAACAAGTATGCCATAAGCATGAAGAAAAAGCATGCCACACTTCTGCTCAAACACCTCCCATGACTCCCTATTGGTAAGTTAAGTCTTAACTCTTTAGCGCTTCCCATTCAGGATTTTCACAAGGTTCCATGTTATCCCTTGTCGCCCCCGACCCCCCCCTTTGCCACGTGTACCCTCACAACAGCGTGCGGGGACCGCAGCAGCTCCTCAATATGCTTTGACCTTTAATACTTGGATTCTTTGTTCTTTTTTCCCTCTGCCTCGAATATCTTTCCCCTATTCTTGGCTTATTAATTTCCTTTTCATTTTTCTACACCTGGCTCATGATCACTTCCTCCATGAAGCCTTCTCTGACTTTCAACCCAGCCTCCAACATAGTTAGGAACATCTTTCCACTTAGATCATATCTCATCATTAAGTCCTCTTCCATGTTTTATACTCAGCGTCTGTCTAGATGAGGTAAGATGCTTGAGGCTGGGGAGCAGGTCTTAGCTATCCCTGTATCCCCAGCATTGAGCTCAGTGCTTGGCCCTTAGCGTTTTGCTCCAGAATGGTGTGAGTCCTGTTTGCTCACCTTGCTGGGGCAAAGGCTGCTCTGAGCGGGCTTGTCTCAAGGTCTCCCCTGTTGCCTCTGGTCCCAGGGCTGTATTTAGACCAGCTCTTGAGCATGCTAGATGATGGATGGATTGGGAGCAGGACTGCTGTCCTTCCTCTTTTTAGGGGAGTCGGGAATTGCAGAGGAGTCCTGAAGTCAGGCTGCCCCAGAGAAGCAGGGAAGACCATCACAGCCCTGGGGGTGGCGGGGGCAAGAGCTGGAGTCAGCGGATGAAGTGTTGTGCTTCATCCTTTGTTCACATTTTAGCGTCTCTGAAAGCAGGATGGGTTTTACCATGGACAGCACGGATAGCGCATCCCAGTTTGACGGTATGCTTTTCTTTCTCCGGGATGCATAATGCGGTAGCACATTTTAGAATTGGTGTCTTAGCCTTGGTGGAGTAGGTTAGGCCACCTGCTAGTAGAGGTCAGGGCTGAGACATGGATGCTGGAGGAAGCCAGCCCTGGATTCGACTTGAGGAAGGGGCAGAGCCAGGGCTTTGGTGAGCGAGTGGGGCACCTAAAGGAGGAGATGAGAACCAGAGGTGTAGTCTGGCGTCTTACTGCAGCTGCGTTTCTTTTAGGAGGAGGAGGCGGGCCTTCCTGTGGCTGGGAGCACTGCCCTCCCCCCCACCCCCCGCCCCCGGCCAGCCTCTGTCTCTTGTCAGCCCCCCAAATATGAGGACTCCTTGTCTTCCATACAAATCTCTCTCCGCAGGCCCACTTTGGCTGGGGAGATGCAGCAGGAAAGTAGATGGAGAGAGGTAGGACCAGGGGATAGTAGGTGATGGCTCTGTAAAAATGTCAAGTTCAAATCACTGGCTCTCAACTGGCTGCAAAATTCCATTCCCTGGTGTTTTTCGAGAATACATTGCTTGAGTCTTTACCCAGACTGATGAATCCGCTATTATTCTCCACCTGGGGTTGAGAATCACTGGCCTAAAGTATTTCTTAAATATTTAATGCTAATCGCAGAGGACTGACTTCAAAATACAGATTATATTGTGCAACCCTGAATTGGAGAAATAAAATAATTTACATATAAGTAGCCCTTCTGGTGTGCAAATCACTTACACGGTGTGTGATTATATTTGCTTTTCTGAGGTAGGTGAGCATGTCACTATTATTATGCTCATTGCACAGAGGAGAGTCTAGGGTAGGAGGCCAAGGAACCTCGTCAAGGGAGATGATGTTCAAGCTGAGTGACGGAGAAGATGCTATACTTGGCCACCTGGCCCTGGAGAAGCTAGTGGTGGGTGTTTGGTAAAAGACAGGAGAGGAGAAACAAAGAGTACCAGCTACAAACAGGGAAGAGCAGAGACAGGGGTGTGGGGGTGGAAGGCAGCAGGGCTGATGCGGGCCTGGAGGCAGAGGCTGCTAGAATCACTAGAGCTCAGGAAAGGAAATACAGAACATCCAAGTGGTTTTAGCCGATGGAACACCATCTTTAGAATCAGCCGAGGAGACCAGCTTCTATCAGAGACTGGAAAGGTGGGACAGAGGAGAAGTCAAGGTTTCCCCAGAGAATCTATGTTGGTGAGGAAGATGAAATCAAGACCAGAAGCCAGAAGGAAAATACCAGAATCCTAAACAGAAAAGATGTGGCTTTTCTAGGGACCTAATGGAGGGAGAAGGTGGCTGCGGAGTGAGTCAGAAGAGGGAAGGAGCCTCAGAAGCACAGGCAGGGCTTGGGGTGAGAGCAGGGTCCTGGGGAGGGACACAGAGCTAGCTCGGTAAGAGTGGGAAGCTGGACCGGAGTGGCATATGGCTGGGCGTCCATGGTACCCTGCAGGCCCTGTCTTATCTAGCCTTGGAGTCACTCTATGACCTCACCGCAGAGGAGAGAGCGAGGTCGGAGGTGGGGAGCAGGGGGGTTCTCGGGCTCGTTAACTGGGCACGTGCCTGCAGAAAGTTCCATGGAGCCCGTGAGGCGGGATCATGTCCCGCAGGCCTGTGTCCCTCTGCAGAGTACCCAGACCGTGGGTCCCAGGAAGCAGCCGGCCACCTACTGGACCCGCTGCCCCTTTGTTAACACTATGGATGTGATCCTCTTGGCAGGGGCGGGGGCAGCTCCCAGGCCAGGCTTGCGTCTCCAAGGCGCGTCCTTGCTCCACCGCCTTCCTGTCTTTCTTCTTTTTAACGAATTCTGAATCATAATGAAAATTTTCCTTGGATGTACCGTGTGCCTGACAATCAAATCACTACCAAATCAATTCTTTGCAATCAATGTTTTTCTAATGAATTTTGCATTTTTGCATTTCTAATGGCAGGACCCGACACTACCTGTTTATTTTGTCTCCTGCCCTTGGCTCCCTCCCCTGCCTCCTTGCCGGAAGCAAGTGGCCCAGGAGGCTGCCGGAGCCTGACGGCGGGCCCTCCAGTGTCTGTTCCTCAGCCCCTTCTCTCAGCAGCCCTCACTGGGAAACTTCATGGGGTGTTTCTGGAGTAATCGGAATGATTTAAATATTCTGCTAATGAAGTTTGTCAGGAAAAACCTCACAGCCCACCAGGGTTCAGCTCTTATATCTATTCTGTGCCAGCCAGGGAAGGGGTAGACCAGAGATGTTCGGAGCACGGTGGGGCTCTGTCCCCCCTCGCCCCTACTCTTCTTGCACACGCCCTCCCGAAGCACAGGAGTGGATTTGATGCAAAATAATTTTTCATTTCAGACTTTTGTGGGATTTCTGGGCAAAAGAATACATCCACTAATAAAATAACGCTGTAGGAGACAGAGGACTCCCAGACCAGGCCTGGTTCCTGAGACCCAGATCCCTGAATGAATGCACGCACGAGTGAGTGGATGAATGAAGACGAGAAGGACCTGGAGACTAATGTTCCAGAGACGTGGCTTCTGCAGACTGTGACCTAGAAACAGATCCATTGAGGCAGACACAGTACCACCCCACCCCCACCCCACCGCCAAGTTCACATCCCTGTAACCTATGACTGTGGAGTTACTCAGCTGACCTGAGGTAAGGGGAGAGGACCATGAATCATCAGATGGGCCCAGTGCCATCACGAGCCTGCGAGGTGGAGGAAGGGGTGTGGGGGACACCGTGTGAGAAGCGCTCAGCCCGCCTTGCTGGCTGTGACGACGGAGGAAGGGGCCACAAGCCAAGAACTGCAGGAGGCCTTGAGCAGCTGAAAAAGGCAAAATCCAAACTGGGTTCTTCTCTAGACCCTGGCAACTCATCCATCCTGGCCAGGGAGACACCTCTAAGACTCCGATGTCCAGAAAGGTAAGCCAGTAAGTCTGAGTTGTCTGAAGCTCCTAAGTCTGTAGGGATTTGTTGCAGCAGTTCATAGGAGACGAATGCAGAAACGCTTCTAGGCGTCCTGAGTCTGGCTGGCATCATGGAGGGAAGCGCGAGGTGCATCATCATTGGTCCTAATCGGCCATGAAAAGTGCCGTTTTTAATAAATATATGTGCAAAATATAGGCAGGGTGGCGGGCAGGGGTGAGGAACATCTAACAACTCACGGATGAACGCATTCACTGGCGGGCCTCTCCTCTCGCCCATCCCTGCCACGAGGTACGGAAGGTTCCTTCTCTCCTCCTACTCCGCCCCGGCTCCCGCCGTCCACTCCCTCCTGGGTTAAGAGCAAAGTCTTTGCAGTGAGTCAGGCTGAGGCTTGGGCGGTTTGCACAGTCATCTTGAGCCGCGTAGCTCCGCCTCTGCAGTTTATACAATAACTAGCCTCTGAGGGTTATGTGACGCTTAGGACATGGCGTGCCGCAAAAGCTCAACAAAGAGCACACGTCACGGCCCCATATCAGGGTGAGGGCACGCGCGGAGGTTTCCCGTGAGCCCCTCTTGCCCGTCTCCATCTCAGCTGACGGCTGCTCCCTCCCCCACCGAACGGAAGCCATCGAAGATTCTTCCACCCCCTCTACTGCTGCAACTTCCCACACACCAGCCTCTGCCCCCAGGCCCTTCCTGCTGCTTCTGTGGATGGTGCTAGAGCCCCTTCCCCTCTCTCCTCGGCGCTTCTCACCTGTCTTACGCGTCACCAGCTCTCCGTCTCTGCGCGGGGCCGTTCCCATCTGCATGTACACATGCTGTTCTCTTCTGACAGCGGTCCTGTCTCTGCTGTTCCTCCAGCACAGCCCCTCTGCACAGCTGGCCCCGCCCAGCCAGGCACCCGGGCGCTGCACGCGCCCTTCTGGGGCCAGCCAGGGCCGCCTGTGGCCGAGGCCGGTGTTGGGCCTGCCTTTGGCCCGACCCGTCAGCAGCGCTTTGCTTCCAGTGGCCGTGCCCTCCCCCAGGACCCCACTTGGGAAGATGCCTTCCTCCTCTCTCTCTGCTGCTGCTTTCCTTGCCCCCTTTCCTTTCCTATCTCTTCTCCAAGATGCCCGCCGTTGGGCTCACTGTGAGCCCGGGGAGTGCTTCTCACACGCTCACCCCCTTGGTGAGCTCACGTCCTCTTGCGACTTGGAATATTGGCTAGATATGGCAACACCAGCGGTTACCCCTCTTCCTAAACCTGAGGCCTGCCTACTCATGGCCTCAAGGAGCGCACTCTGACCTGTTTAGCAATGCAGAATCTCCCCCACGCTTGCTTGGATTCTGAAGGACTTTCCAGACTCAACAAGCCCCACACAGACCTGACCTACTCTCCTTGCTATTTTTTGTCTGCTTCCTCTGCAGCCCTTCTCTGTTTCAGCTGAGGGCAGCGGCAAACTTCTGGGCACTCAGGACAGCACATCTTCCAGGAAATGCTGCACTTTGGGCTCCACTTGGAAAAAATACATATGGCATCTGGCCACTTTTCATCCCACCGCTGCCCCCACTCTGGTTGGAGTCCCCCTCACATCGCATCTGACGGGTTCCCTGATTCTGCCCTTCCCCCCTCTCCCCATTCCCCATATAGAAACCAGAATGATCCTTTTGCAAAGCTCAGAAAGATCATGACACTCCCCTGCTCAAAACCTCACAGTGGCTCCCTATGTCTGTCAGAGTCAAAACCAAAGTCCCTACCCTGACCCACCCTGAGACCCTAACCTTATATTCTATCACTCTTATACTGATCTTGCAACA
Organism: Mungos mungo; assembly: GCA_004023785.1. Taxonomy (NCBI): domain Eukaryota; kingdom Metazoa; phylum Chordata; class Mammalia; order Carnivora; family Herpestidae; genus Mungos; species Mungos mungo. The sequence goes on from PISW01002154.1 coordinate 177,724, forward strand.
CTGGTCTCTCTGCTGCTCCCAAAGTCTGCCCTGGGCTCTTTGCTCTAGCTCTCTCTTGTCTGGAACACCCCCTTTTCCAACTATCTGCCCGGATGCCTCCCTCATTTCCTTCAAGTCTTTTTTCAAATCTGCCCTCTTAATCCGCAACAATTTACTGAAGATGGTAAAATCCCTCCACGTCTGTAATAGCCACATTGATGGATTCTACCATATTGATTTATTTACTAAAAAAATAATACAAATCATGCCTGCTATTTATTGTTTGCCTCTCTCTGCCAGGCTGAAAGCCCTATAAAAAGAGAATCATTGTCTCTCCTCTGATGTATGCCCGGCATCTAAACAATGTCCAGGAACATGGTAATTGTACTTGTTGAATAAATTTGCCAGGATGATTCTCTGAATCTTCTATACGAGTCTTCCCTTTTTATTTTTATGATTTTTTATTTAATTCTTTGGCTTACTGATTGGCCAGGGGCAGGAGTGACAGGAGACGGTGGGTGCTCACACACAGCGTTAGTCCCAGCATTTTTCTCCCCGTGGCCCATCCTCCTCTGCGGATCAGCAGATACACCTGATTCAGCCTTTAGGTCTCCGTCGGGGATGCGTTCTTCCCTTACCTGAGTTTCGCTGCCTCCACATTAGGGGGCAGCCTTGGTCATCGAGAACATCTTACAACTAGGCACCTGACGCCCACCCAGATGGCACAGTCCTTGCCTCTGCTTTGCTCGGAGTTGAACAGGTCTGTGCAAGGCTGGTCCCTGATGGAAATCTTATTGTCACCACCTGTTTGCACCCCGAACACCCTGGGGACTCCTTAGGGGCACAGATACTGCCTTATCCCGAGCACCTAGCATAGGCCCACAGACAACAGGCATACAGTAAGTGCTTACTCTTGCATGAATGCATGCTTGGCTGACTCCGTGAACTTACTATTGACCTGGTGCGTGGAGGTGGGAAACTTGCCGGACCTTTTGACTTTCAGACAGTCAATCCACGAATCTATCCTTGAGAGCTTTCTTTCCTTCGCGTGATCCGCTACGGTTTGATCCTTCTCAGCCCACCTCAATCCCAAGTCACACCCTGGACAGGCAGTCCTGAAAGGAAGTAAGAAAAGACGAGTCCCTGGCCGGAGGCTCTGGCTTCCTTATTCTAGAAGCACCTGCCATGTCAGGCTCACCCCAGATACACTCCCTTCTGGTTAGTGCAGAGTCAGTGGTCAGGAATCTAATGGCATGAGTGAGGTTCCACACTGGAGGGGAACAGGCTGTACAGGTGTATACTTCAGGCATGAGGTCCTTGGGCGCTGTTTTAGAACTCGTCATGCCACACCGCACCTCAGGGGACTTCCAGGACTTGTCTAAGGGCCCCTGACTAGAGGCAGCGGAGCCAGAACTGAACCCCGTTGATAACAGCCCATGGCAGCCCGGCGACTGTAGGAACAGGGGGTAGAAGGGTTGAGATTCAAGAGTATGGACCTTGGACTCTTCCCTCTTTCAACTGGTAACTGCAAAGGACCCTTCAGTTACCCCCAGACAGGGCGTGATAGACCCCAGAGGCCTATTCTAGAGATGCAGAGGGGGGCTGCACATCTTTGGCTGCATGAAATGATGACTGACTACGTGTAGATTACAGAATCAATCATAACCTGTCAGAACTGACAGGGCACCCAGAAAGTCGGTTAGTCCATAGTTTCCCGAGTTGTGTTCCGTGGGATCCTGGTTCCACAGTGTCAATAATCATCCTCTGGAAAAAGAAATCCATAGTTGAAAAAGTTTGAACCTTGGGTTAAACACCGTTTCAGAACCCATTTCACTGCAGGACTTCAGGGTGGGTGGGGGGGCGTCTTCCAGATGTTAACAAGCTTCAGACATCTGTAAGCGGAGGAAAATCTACTGGGCTCCAGAACCTTCACAGTGTGTAAGTGGGCACTCAGGCTGCATCGATCAAGGTTTGGGAGAGGACGGCCAGTCTGGTGTAGCCGGATAGTGGCAGCTGTTGGACCGGGTGACCTCCCAGGCTCTCTCTGAGCCCCAGAAGGGAGGGAGATCCGAGGGTTGGGATGGGAGTTGGGTTCTGCTGTGCTGGGTCCCACTGAGGAAAGGCATGGGCCAGGTCCCAAGGAGTGTGAACAGCGCCCCGTTTTAAACACAGCCTGGCTGAGGGCTCACAGCCCCTCGGAAGGAAGGAGCTTGTCTCCTCTCTGGTAGTGAATAAAAGAAAGGGAGCGGGAGCCTGTGGGTTTAATGGGAAGACACCTGCTCAGAGATTGCCAGGAGATAAGCCGCTCTGTGGAGGGTTGGAGAAGCAGAAGCCCCAGATGACCCGGCAACGGAAGTGGCTCAGGGACGGCCTTTTCTGCAGTTTGTTTTGGGTTATTTGTTTTGTCTTGTTTTCCTAATCACAGGCTTCTAGGTTTCAGGGGAGTAAACGGGTGAGAAGTGGGAGCCCCTGGCATTCCTGGGGACCTGGGGAGGGGCTTGCAGGGGGCAGGGAGCCCAGCCGTGGCCTGCCGGTGGGGGGGGTGGCGAGGAGCCAGTTCCCACCCTTGGGAGGGGGGTGTTTGTCTGTTCCTTCCCAGAAGAGTGCTCAGAAAGGGAAAAGAGAATCAATCTGAATATTCAGCTCCATAAACAATGCCATAAAAATCACATCCATTTGCAGACGGAGCCAAAACAATGATGTGCGCTGACGGCCTGAGCCCCTGATCAATCTTCTCGCCCGGCCAGGAAGCTGCGTCCTCGGGGAGGATCAATTCCTAGCTGCTGTCTGGGGGTGGCTGGGCCCGACCCTCAGCAGTCTCTGCCCCCTTTACTGGCCCCCACCCAGCTCACCTGCACCTCCCTGGCTCCCTCGCCGGAGAGGAGGCTCTATGGGATCTGGGGTAGGAACCCGTGGACGGGGTGCTGACTGCGGTGTGAGTAGGTGATGGGTGGCAGAGACTGCACCACGTTCTGGGGCCAAAAGGCTGCGACTTGGGTCTCCTTTCTTCTGCCCCCGGATTCTGTAACTTCAGGCAGGTCACTCCCGCCGCTTAAGGCTTCCTGTTCAGGACTCTACAGGATCGGACCCCTCCCTCACTGGGTGTCTGGGGGAGTTCAGTAGCCCAAACTCGGAAGCTTCCTGGCAGACTGTGTTGGAACAGGAAGGGGCACTTGTGGTCAGTCTGCACGGACCCTCACTGTGTAGATACGGGAACAGAGGCGCAAAGAGTTGAAGCAACTTGGCTCAAGGTCACCCTGGGAGACAGCGGTGAAGTCATTATAATGAGGTCCAAGGTGAAGCCCAGGCCCAAGGCGGAGTGGGGCGGGAGGCAGCGTTGCCTGTAGGAGCCTCACCTGCTTCCTGGTTGTGGGTCAGCAGCTCAGTGGCACCCGGAGCCCCGGCCAGGCCAGGGGGCCGTTCTGCTCCGGTAACGCTGGCAGCTGTCTGCCAGGTGGAGGCAGGAGGAGAAAGCGAGCCCTTTTCCTGGACCTCCTGAAATGTCACCTGGCTGTGGGGCCTCTGTTCCCAGGGGCGCTGGGTGGCTCCTGTAATGAAAATCTTATTTCTCTTCCCCCTCGGGGCTCCCCTCCCCAGGCACCTGGCCTTTTCTGGGGCTCACTCACTGCTTGGGGGGCAAGACCTCAGCCTTCTCTGTGGGGCTCCTGTGCTCACCAGGAAGGCGCCCTCCCTCCCTGGGGACACGCAGAGCTCAGGCCTGCCTTCTGGGGCCTCTGCTGGGGTGAGGCGTTGTCTGTGTGGCCCAGTGGGGGGCGGGGGCCGCAGGGCTCTGCGGTGGGCCAGCGAGCGTTTGAAGCCCCTCTCTATTGAGTGTGAATTCACATTGACGCACTGTTTCTTGCCCTTTCTGTATAAAAGGGAAAAAACCCTCCTCCGTTCCCCTGAAAGGTAAGGGAGGGGCACTTGCTGGCGTCTCCCAGGATCTTAGAGTTGAGGGGACTTCACGTGGAATTGTGAGCAGCCTTTCCCCCGGCACAGAGGTCTCGTCCACCGTGTTCAGCCCGGTAGGGGCTGCGCACAGGCCTCCCACCCCACGTGGGCAGCAGTCGGTTGTCAGAAGTGCTCACCCCATAGAAGTAAGCCTTCTAGTAAATTCTACGGGTCCTGTGTTGTGGACTCACAGCACAGCCGTCATTCACCGAGAGTTTACGTTGTGCCGCTCTGAAGAGCGCCGCATGCGTTAGCTCATTGAACCCACATGCAAAGAACCGTCAGACCTAAGTTACACGTGAGGAGACTGCGGGGCAAAGAAGTCCAGAAACCTGCCCTGAGTAGCCCACCGCACAAATGGCAGAGCTGAGTTTTGAACTCACTCTGGTCTGTCTCATAAACACATTTGTTTATTAGACATTTTTAATGTTTATTTTCTAGAGAGAGAAAGAGCGCGAGTGGGTGAGGGGCAGAGAGAGAGGGAGACACAGAATCTGAAGCAGGTTCCAGGCTCGGAGCTGTCAGCACAGAGCCTGACACGGGGCTCGAACCCACGAACGTGAGATCATGACCTGAGCCCAAATCGGACGCCCAACCGACTGAGCCACCCAGGCGCCCCCAGAGCCTGCCTTTTTAAACGCGTTTCACTACCAGGTAAATCTTGATTTCTCTCTCCTCCAAGAAACAGCCTGTCTCAGGTTTGAAACTAGTTGTCATTTGTTCTGGGTGAAACACTCCCAGGGGCCTTACCACTGCTCCTAGGCTCCTTGGCGCACCAGTCACTCTCTTCGGCTCCATATATATATACATATGAGAGAGAAAGAGAGAGAGAGAGTAGGGGAGGGGCAGAGAGAGGAGACAGACCATCCAAAGCGGGCTCTGCATTGTCAGTGGAGAGCTCCATGTGGGGCTTGAACCCACGAACCACAAGTTCATGATCTAAGCTGGAGTCAGACGCTAAACTGACTGAACTGCCCAGACACCCCTTTCTCGGCTCCTTCCACAGTGAGCTAGTAAACAGAGCCCTGTGGTCCAGATGGGCCCCACCAGGGCCCACTCTGCCTCTCTTCTGACTGTGCACCGTTAAGATTTCTTTCCCTTCCGAGAAGCTGCACCACCCTCTGGGGCTTGCGGTCAGCTCAGACCCCAAGATCTTTTTCTCATGGGTCCCTGCCAAGCCAAGGGCTCCTTTATCTTAAACTTGTCCCATTGATTCTCTGAACCGAAATGCAGGGCTTCACACTTAACCCCCCTGGCTTTCATCGGTGTGGCTTTGGCTCGTGTGCCAGCCTACTCAGACGGCCAGAGTCTCTGTCTGCTGTGCCATCCATTTCTTCAAATGTTGTCACATACAGATTAGGTAATCGCCTTCCTCCAACTCCATTCTTGCTGTTGGTAAAAATGCGGAGTGAGGCGGAGGCGGGTCTGTGCCCTTCTCTGGAGACAGATCTCCTCCTCAGGAACCATTCTCTTGGAAGAGAGACACTATAATGTTTGATTGTGCAAATCCATATTAATCCTACACTGAATGCCTACTCCACTGAAGGAATGCAGATGTTCAGGCCAGGCTCTGCTTTCACAAAGCGCCTGTGGAGTTGGGGAAACGGGCACAGGACAGCACGTAGGCAGTCTGTCTGGTTGCGTGGGGGTGAGAAACCAGACAAGGGGCCCCTCTGTCAGCCGTGATCCTCGAGTTAGGTCTCAGAGAGGAGACGGACCGTCAGGGTGGGCGTGGGGGGCGGGCGGAGGTGGATGGCGTGAAAGAGCACCACCCGGCTGCTTTGGGGCCGTCGTCACTGTGACTCAGGCAGCCTCCGCTTTGTGACTCTTTCTCTGGGGGCTTCCCTGCATCTAGCAGGATAGCCCCACGTCCTTCTGCAGCAGGGGGGGTGCGTGTGTGTCGCTGTGGAGAGGGCTGGAGATCAAGGGCAGGGAAGAGAAGAAAAGGAAGGAAGGAAGGGTGATGGTTCCTCTTTGGACTGGAGACAAGGCGGAGTCAGATGCGGTCCGGGCTTGTGCTTTGGAGGAGTTTGCTGGGAGATGCTGACGCCCCTGGAGGAAGGGAGACGGGAAACGGAGCCAGAGAACCCGGCGGGGGGTGGGGGGCAGGGCGGAGCGCAGGAGAGACCGGGCCTGTTCAGGCTCAGCCCAACCGAGATTTTACCCGGGGCTTCGTTATTTGATTTGAACGCTGTGACATTCCACGTCTCAATATACAGCACGTCGCTCCGAAAACAACGAAGACTATGTCTGCCTCGCCGGGGCCACCTCTCCTCTGACTTGGGGCGACCATGACCCCAGGCCACATCCGGCCACGTCTGGGCCGAGAAGGAGACCGGATGGGACCACTTCGCAGCCCTTCTGCCCCCGGCTCTGAAGCCGCAGCTGCAGCCGGGGGTTGGAGCTCGGTAATTCGGGCCGAAGGTTTTGCTCCTTGCAATTTCTCTTTTCCTCCCCTGCCCCTGCCTCCCTCCCCCAGTGGGAGAGGAAAAGCAGCTATGCTTATGGAAAGATTGATTAGTTAAGCAAGTCAATTATATCTCTTGCCGAGAGCAACTGTATATTAAGTAATGCAGCAAAAATGATTGTCTGCACAGATCCATTTTGTCGAACAGCTGTTCCAGGGGCCCGGAAAGAGAAGACGAAGGTTAAAATCCTGTAATAGGCTTCCCTCCCCATCTCACCCCACCCGTCATGCCTGGCCCTCCAGGGGCTCCATTTATTATGAAATGGAATAAGGTTGGGTAATGAGGGTACTGGTGGCCTGCTCCATTTTGTGGGAAAACTCGCCCGCCATGGCGTGGCCCCCTCGGGCCTCCACCGGCGCTGGGCCTCCTGCCCTCCTGCCACGTGGGGGCGGACGGGCAGCCTGCTCTCAAACTCGCCTCACTCCGCCCTACCCAGCCTGAGGGTTCCGACACAGAGGAAGCAGTTCTAGGTGTGGACTCTGGAGATCTGGGTTCAAGTCCAGTGATTGAATGTCTGGTCTTGGCTGGCTCTTAACCTTTTTGAACCTTTCAATTTTCTCGTTTGTAAAATGCAACATCATTTAAATGAGATGGTGGGCGTGGATGAGACGTGAGGTCTATAACTGTGTTATGAAATAGTTCACTGCAGCGGGGGCGGGGGTCTTGTTGGGGGGGGCGGGGGGAGGAGATGGAGAGGGGGAGGGTCCGTGAACTACTTGCAGTGGCGGGGCACGGCCACTAGGTGGTCCGGCCAGAAGCGTTAAAAATCCCGCCTGCACCTGCCGCCGGCTCTTGGCCAGTTCTGTCTTCTTAACCCCGGAAGCCAGTGTGTAGGTGTTTCCGCCTGGTTATTCCACTCCTTCTCCCCTGTTTTTTAAACATCCGTCCAGTAATTCGGCCCTTAGTGTTTATTTTACCGAGTATCGCTTGCCTACCAGGTGTGATGTGCGGGACGCCCCTGCCCTCCCCCGGCTTCAGGCCAGGAAGCAGTGGCCCCGTCGCCCCCCCTTGCCCCTCAGACCGCAAGACTGACGGTGGTGAGAGACAGGGAGGAGTCTGGGGACATTGCTTTGGGTCCTCTAGAGGGTCGGGGCCTGGGCCAATGCCGTCTCCTTCCTCCTCCCTGTTTTTGGGAGTGACTCGGCCAAAGAGTGAGGTTCAAGTTTCCATGCTAGGTCACACCTTTCCTCCTTGTCAGAGGACGACAGTGTCTTTTCCCAATTTTCTCAAGAGGGTGAACGGACGGGCTTGGTGTCCTACCTGACGTTGTCATTGTCTCTTCGATCCTCTGACAGACGTGTTTCTCTAAGTAGGGAAAGGACATGCTTCAGCCTCACCATTTATGTGCACCTCCTGAGCGGGTCTGCCCGGGCGTCTGCCAGGGGGGCGCTGTGTGGGCAGAGCCCGTGGGTCCCGTAGGCTAGCCCCTTATGGAGAAACCGCAGCCCGGAGCGGGGTGTCCCGAGGGAATCCCGGCAGAGCCCGTCCCCCAAGGCCCACTTGTGCTCCTTCCACGGGACATCCCGGCCTCTGGCAGAGGGCGGCCGTGTGCAGTCTGGCCATGCGCTTTCCCCGCTTTTGGGGCACAGCGGTGCTCTAAGTGGGGTCACGCCGGGCACCGGTTTCCAGGGCCACAGCCCTTCCTGCGGCCTGATGGGCCCTCAGCGTCCAGGGCCAGGGCTCCGATCCGGGTCAGGCCCAGGTGGCCGGGGCTCTTCTCAGCCTCAGGGCTCAGGGACTCCAGCTTCCCTGACTTCTGACCGTTTTCGCAGTTTCATTTTCCAACCCTCAGGCCACATGTGGGCAGTTTGCATAGAAATGGCTGTTTGCTCAGCCGGCCTGTCTCTCCCACATCCATAAACAGGGACCGGGAAGTGCATGCATGGCGGGGGGGGGGGGGGGGGGGGGGAGGTGAGGCTGACCGTGACCCACATGGGCATCTGGCCTTGGCAACCGGGCCCGCGGACTCAGGGGCTCTGCACAGCAACAGGCAGAGTGGGCACCACAGCCATTTCAGTGACCCCGATGGCCCAGTCCAGGGGCCGCTTCTCCTAATGCCAGGACCAGAAGGGGCTTTAGCAGTGAGCACACCTAGCCCCTGTCTGAAGCGTGAATGTCTTTGCCAGCTCTCCTGCCAGGCCATCTCCAGTTTCCAACAGAACCGGCTACGTGGAGCCCAGTCTAGAGAGAAAGGAGAGCGTGACCCTGGCCTCTCTTTGCCTTCGTGTCTGGTCTGGAGTTGACTCGGGACTGGATGCCGGGTCAAGTTAGGATCTGATGGGGTTCAGGTGTCAGGTTCAGCCTCTGGCTCTTCCTGTCCCTTCTCTCCCTCCTAGACCAGGAGAAAAATCCCTCCGTGGCCGATTAGAGACCCTTTTCCTGCTGCCCCGTGTCTTGTGCCTCCAGCTTCTCCCGAGCACCTGTGAAGAGGCTCTTTAGGCACGTATCTTCTGAAAGCTCCTTTCCTGAGGGTGGGGACACAGGTCACCAGAGAGATGTGGGACAGGAGGGGGGACCACCTTTCCTCCCAAGAGGCAAGCGTCCACCGTGGCCCAGAGATCCATGTGGCCAGAGTGTCAGCGAGGAAGTGGGCTTAGGAGCCCTTTGTCTAACTGATGAGTGCACACGTCAAGGAGGGAAGAGGCCTTCCAAGGTCACACAGTGAACCCACGGGGTCTGTGAGGGTCTCTCCGCCTGAGTGTGGGCACGGCCCCCAGTCCCCTCGGAAGTAGGGAAGAAGGTACACAGCTGTGTCCTTTCTCAATGCCCAGCTCTGGGAGGAAGTCTAGCCTCCCAGGACTGTGAGGGGGCCATTACCCCCCGCGGACCCTGGGGTCTTGGCAGCACCCCCTCTGCTCTCTGACTCAGAAATATTTCCCTATCTACCCGTGTCCTGATAGACAAGATTCCATCATTCGAATGTTACTCTTTTAGTTTAATATGTTTGTTCTTTTTTTTAATGTTTATTTATTTTTGAGAGAGAGAGAGGAATGAACGGGGGAGGGACAGAGAGAGAGGGAGACACAATCTGAATCAGGCTGTCAGCACAGAGCCCAACATGGGGCTTGAACACAGGAACCGTGAGATCATGACCTGAACCGAAGTCGGACGCTTAACCAACTGAGCTGCCCAGGCGCCCCGGTGTATTTGTTCTTTATAAGGCAACTTATAGGTGTGGGTGAGCTCATCAGATCATTTCCTGAGTGTGCCTCCCTGGAGAATGAGTAGAGGGCACTTGGAGCTGGGGGAGTGAGAGGAAGGCCGGGGGCAGCGGAAAGACAGGGGAAGGGAGGCAGCAAGTGAAGAGGGAGGGTCCTCACATTTCAGTCTTCCCTGGGTCACTGGCCTAGAGTGGCTGTGCTGGCGGAGCTGGAGGCGGGAGGGAGGTGGGTGCACGGATCTGAGGGCATCGTCCCGGGGAGGGTTTCCCGTTACAGCCCTGTCTGGGCCGCCATCGTTGGAATTACTAGAGCAAATGTATTGGCTCCAATGATAGATGAGACTTCCCATGTGTGTTGTCCCTGAAGAGACCGCTTTCTCTACAAGACTCCCTCCACCTCTTACCGTGTGATCAAACCCCGGCCAGCCCATGCCCTGCTCTGTCATGTGATTGGACCTTCTGCCACCAGGCTGCGGTGTGTCTCCCACCGTGCTAGAAGGTCTTGGGGACAGGGGCAGATTTCAGATGGCATGGAAAACAAGGAGGACAGGCACGATTCCAGGGCTCTCCCGCCTGTTGAGATGCTCCTGGTGTCCCCCCTGCGTGCTTCTGCAGAGTTTGCCAGAACTGGGGTGATGTGACAGGCAGGGCCGGGGCACGTGTGAGGTGGCTGCTCTTTCCTGTGCTTCTCCAGACCCTCGTGCGTTGGGCCGGCCAGTTGTGGGACTGGGCGGCGGGAGTGATCTGTGCGTGTGGGTTCGGGTTGGGATTCAAGGTGTGCGTGTGCGCTCTGTATCTGAGGGAACTTCTCCACATGTATTGGTGATGGGAGGTCCTGGTACCCCTGGACTCTGCAAGGACAGCGTCCCAGGATGTCCTTGGATGAGTCTGTCATGAGCCTCAGCGTCCCTGGTTGTAGGAGATGCAGGGCACATCCCCATCCTCTGACCCAAGTCTCCTGTGCTTCTCTCAAGGTCCCCCCGTCATGCTGTCCCAAGAGAGAGAAGGGGGGTGTCTGAAAATGGCAGTCCTTCTCAGATCTAGGGGCAGTTGCCCGGGACATTCTTACTTGCCCTGGATTGTCCCGCTGTATTGGGATAAAGGTCATGTAACAGAGGTGAAGAGGGAGGCTGTCCCACCGCCGGTCCCCAAAGAGCGGTGGAGGTTTCTGAGCCCAGGCCAGGTCCTGTGAATTAACACTTGTACGTGCGCGTGCCCATCTCCCCTGGCAACTGTCGGTCACAGCTGCCTCTGTGCGGGCGTGCTGGAGGTTTGGAGGGACACAGCCCCCAGACGTGCTCTTCATAGCGATGCCAGTAAATTGGCTGCCAGGGGCGCATGGGAATGCCTGGGGATGAGGCCCCAGGATCTGATCTAACTTTTTCTCTGGGATGAACCTGGGAGAAAGAGAAACAGAGAGGGAGAGAGACAGAGGAGAGGATTTCAGCAAGGACTGCCACCCTGTCCCGCGCCCTTTACAGCACACCGTCAGACCTGCTGCCGGAGCACAGTCACTGGAGGGTAATGGATGTGGGTGGGACGTAAAAGCCGTATCTCATAAGGAATGGATGAGGGAAATGAAGATGTCTGCTCCATAGGCCAAAAGACCTCTAGGAGCATTCTAACTGTCCCCCAAGGGCTGTTGTGAGCAGGAGGAGACACTTGTCCTCCACGCCCCTGAGGGTGAAGACAGGACGTGTGTGGAAGCTCCAGGAGGATGGCCTGGAGCCCAGTGCAAGGAAGACTTTCTCCGCTAGAGCTGATGCAGGGGACGTTGGCTCCCTGGGAAGGTGGCGGGTTCCTGGTCATTGGAGGAAGGCCGTCAAGCAGAGGCTGGGAAGTTCCCTAAGACTGGAGGGAGAGAGAATTGCGTTTGGATTCCCTGAAGAGACCATTCCAGCTTGAGCTGGGGAGTTGGAAAGATGAATTTGAAGGCTCCTTCCAACCAGAAGCTCCTCAGTTGCAAGAAGCCTTAGGCCACAGATTGTTTAGTCTCCAGGCCGAGCTGGTGGGACTCACCCCGGCTGCTCCGACTCTGCTCCGCCGTGTGAGGGAGGGGCAGCTTCCGAAGGCTCCCAGATAGAGGCAGGGGAGTGTCGGGGGACGAATGTCTCTCACGTGCGCGACAGAGCACCGGTGACTCACGATGGTTGAGGGGTCTGACTGAGTGAGGCTGCCCACCGGGAACGGGGGCTCCCCAGCACTGCATCCTCAGTAGCTTCCACTGAATTACTCAGGTACAGTCACTTGCTGGGGTCTGTGAAGCAAGTGCATATTCATGTTAAAGCTTACAGACTATTTGTAGTGAAAAGATTAGTGAAGAGATTTGATGTCTGACACGGACTCGGCCAAATCCTGGAGGGATGGCTGTGAACAAGTCACCTGTACTCTGAGGACTTCCATCTGTGAAATGGGGCTAATCATTTCCATCTCCCAGAACTGTGCTGGAGTCTAAATTACGTGATGACTGTAAGGTAGTGCTTAGATCTGGTAAGATTCGCCTCCCCTCGGGTCTGGGCTTCCACATCAGCCCTCTGGGGTCTCCCCTCCCCGGTCTCATGCACAGTGATGTTCCTGATGCCTAGTGCGGGGACTTCTGTGCGCTAAATCCTTGGGGACGGTTTGGTCAGCAGGTACCCACCTCCGCTCACACAGAGATGCAGAGCCCTGAGCGCTCTCGCTGACCTGGGACTTGTCAGAGACGGGCAGCAGACGTAGAGAAGCTCAAGGTCACGGCCTGCCTTCCGTAGACGTGTTGTAAAGGATCACCCTATGGTGACCAGTGGAAGGGGGGGCCAGACGCTGAGAGAGGGAAGGGAGTGGAAGGAGATGGAGGCTCTCACTTGAGATGCCAGGTTGGCTGGGGTAGGAGTGAAACCACAGGGCCGTGCGTGGCGGCAGCCGCCACCACCAGGCGCTGCCGGAGTCCCCACGGCCCTGATGCGCACACACCTGTGCACGGACCGCACACTCCCCTGCTCTAGGCCCCACTTCTGCTGATGCAGCAGCGATCGGCTGTTTGGTCACAGCGCTCCAGACCGCACTGGCTCGTCAGGGCTGCGTCCCTGCTCTGCACTGGCAGCTTGGGAGGAGGCAGGTGCTTTGAAACAGTGCCGGGGGGGGGGGCGGGGAAGCAAATAGAGGTGACCCGAAAAGTCACAAAGAGGGATTTGGGGAACAGTCTCTGTAGCCATTATTTCACTCCTGTGATGTTGAGCTTTCCTGACTTCTACGCCGTCAGGTGATCAGGGCATACGCCCACATCTGCTCTCTTTGCCCTCCGGAAATTTCCCCGTCCTCTCCTTGAGTGCAGTGTCAGAAGACAGAATAACACCGAATAGTGTGGGCAAGGCTCCACTCCTGAGCCCGGGGCGTTGCTCTGGAGACCTCATAAGTGAGCAGGACACAAGCAACAAATGTAGTCTTGAGCCGAGTAGAATCCTTTCTTCAAAGGGACAGGCTCTCTGAGTGGTATTCGCGGCCCTACATTCACAAACACCCCTCTGTGTGTTTTATTCTTTAGCGCCTGCTATGTGTAGGCTGTTGAACAAATATTTATTGATTACAAAAATGACATAATGCTTTTTTTTTTTTGCATCTGCTCTGGGGAAGGCACTTGCTAGGCACCATATTTTGCCACATTTAATCCTAACAGCATCTGAAAGTGGATACCATTATCCCAGTTTATAGACGAGGCAATCAAGGATTGAGACACCTCAAGGTCGGGGCGCCTGGGTGGCTCAGTCGGTTAAGCATCCGACTTTGGCTCAGGTCATGATCTCACAGTTCATGGGTTCGAGCCCTGCATCCGGCTCTGTGCTGACAGCTAGCTCAGAACCTGTCACCTGTCTTCGGATTCTGTGTGTCGTCTCTCTCTGTGACTCTCCCCTGCTCATGCTGTCTCTCTCTCTCTCTCTCTCTCTCTCTCTCTCTCTCAAATAAATAAAAACAGTAAAAAAAATCAAAGAAAAAAGAGACACCTCAAGGTCAAATAGTATGGCTCCAAAGCCCACACGTCTTTGTCACATCATCCTGCCCCTCATTCTGAAACTAATTAACTGCATCATGTTATATATTTTTTTCTATATGTATCTTTTTAGTATTTCACTTAGCTCTTCCCCATTTGAAGGCTTAGCTCCTTAAGTCGTGCCTATACGAATGTGATTCTATTTTCTTCTGGTACTTTGGTAGCCACCGACAGAGGGCTATATGGTTGGAATCAGTAGGCTTCCAATGACCTTTAAGAAATATTAGCATACCTCTACACTTTAATTATACTTTAAATATATCAATTATTTAACTTTATCGGAAGAGCCAAGTATCATCATTCAAGAAAAATAAGTGGACGAGGAAGCATTTGATAACATTTTTACCAATTTCATAATTATTGTAAGTTATTGCTTCTCATAGCTCCAATTTTACCTAGAGCTTGAACAGAACACTGGGTTCTCCAGGGCTTGGGGATGGCTGGTGCCTCGGGGACAACAGGAAAACTCATGACTGAGAGCCCGGCTCCTCAGCCGTAAGAGTCTTCAGTGGTCACAAGGTGAACTATGCCATGCTTACCTCTAGAGCTGTGCGTCTCCAGTGTTAGACTCCAGCCATGTGTGGCTGTTGAGTCTTTGAAATATGGCCAGTCCGAACTGGTGTGCCCTAGGTATAAAATGTATACTGGATTTCAAAGACGTAGCGCCATAAAATGTCAAAATATCTTATTAATAATTTTTATGTTTTATGTTAAAATAATATTTTTGAAATATTGGATTTAATAAAACATTGCTTTCACATGTTTCTTTTATTTCTTTTTAAAATTGGCTATGAGAAAATTCAAATATAGATGGTTTACTTGTTGGCTCACACTATATTTCTATTGGGCAGCACTGTTTTAGAGAATGCCTTAATTTTTGTCTTTGATGAGGCTTTCATCTTAAAATTTTTTTTTAAATGTTTATTTAATTTAGAGAGAGAGAAAGACAGAGTGTGAGCAGGGGTGGGGCAGAGAGAGAGGGAGACACAGAAGAAGGCTCCAGGTTCTGAGCTGTCAGCGCAGAGCCCAGTGTGGGGCTTGAACCCACAAACTGCAAGATCACGACCTGAGCCAAAGTCAGACACTTAACTGACTGAGCCACTCAGACGCCCCAACTTCTTAAATCTTCTAGGTTACCCTCAGATAAAAATCAGAAGTGAAACAAATTTGTAGGTCATAGCCTAATTCTGATTTTTGTGGAGAAGCATGGCAGTCTTTCCCCCATGTAGAAGATCTGTCAGCTGCCTTACTTACTCTACCTACCTAGTATCCCTCTCCAAAAGAAACCGAGGTCTTTGACCTGTACTTGAAATTTGTTGAGAATTCAGCTAGTGGGAATTTTATCCATTAACCAAAAGAGGTTCTAGGAAAGACTGTAGCATCTTAGAGTGTCAAGGCCAGACTGTCAAGAAGACAGATTGAGACATAGGCGTGTCCACATCAAGGCTGATCAGGCTTAGGTGAAGAGCAGAGGAAAGTTGAGGCAAGAGCCACCCAGACAATGTCTAATGCGAGATCTGGGGGCCACCGTAGATAGCCCCTGAGGGCCTCTGCCTCTGGTCGGATTCCCACCAGTGCTGCCCTTCCATCGCACAGGACTCGCCTTTCTTCCTCCCCACTCCTCACCAATTCCTGATTCCCTGAGACTCTCCTTCTCTGATGACAGGACAAGAACTTTCTAAGGTAGGTCATGACTTCCCCTGAAAAAAAAGTCACCTCCTCATCTCTTTTTAGAGAAGTCTTAGAGTAGGGGTCAGTATCGGCGCTCCATCTTCTAAGTCGCTATGTGCTGCATCAGGCCTGGATCCTCTCCAGGCTGGTGGGAGGTTGGGGTCCTGGGAATGGCCTCCTTCCTTCGGAGCGTGGTTCTCTGAGCTGGAGGTGTGATCAAGGTGTGGATCCTGTGGACCTTCAAGTGTGGCATGAATGTAGTCTCCATGCTAGACTCTTTATGGAGTCCAGCTCCCTTCCATCCAAGTATTGGGAAAATCTTCTTTAAAATATTTTTTTTTTTAGCATTTATTCATTTTTGAGAGACAGAGAGACACAGAGCATGAGCAGGGGAGGAGCAGAGAGAGAGGGAGACACAGAATCTGAAACAGGCTCCAGGCTCTGAGCCATCAGCACAGAGCCCGACACGGGGCTCGAACTCACTGACCGTGAGATCATGACCTGAGCTGAAGTCGGACACTTAACCAACTGAGCCACCCAGGTGCCCCGGGAAAATCTTCTTTAATAATTTACCCTCTCTCTGGCTGTATGTAGATTATGCATAGCTTTTGCTGTGTGTAATATGTCAAGCATAAGTTCTATGTTTATGAAATAATGTTTGTTTGTTTTCCAACTTTTTATTATTCATACATAGGTGGAAAGAAGAGTGTAATGAACCCCTGTGGACCATAGCTCAGCCTCAACAATTACCAACATATAGCCGTTAAAAAAATCTATACTCCCCACTTCTCCCTGCCCCCTGCTAGCCATCACACTATTTCATATGTAAATGCTTCAATTATGTATTTGTAGGAGATTAGGACTCTTTTCTTCTTTACACATAACTACAATACCATTTTACCATCTGAAAATTAGAACTTTATTTAAAGCTGTATTATTTTTAGTTTTTATGAAAGTAATACATTCTCACTGAAAATATTCAGACAATACAAGAAGGTATAAAGAAGAAAATGAAAATTACTTATAAGCTAACACCCAGACATAATTACTGTTAGTATTTTGGCATATAGAGTTATACATGGTAAGCACATATTCTTTATATAGGTTTACATATATAAAATCAAGCTACAAACGATGTTTGCAATCTTCTTTTATTTTATTTTTTAGTAAGCACTAAAAAAAATTGAAGCCAAAAACACATGCAGAGAAATGCACAAATTATAAGTATATAGCTCAATGAATTTTCACTGTCAGATAATCAACCGTATTCTGGATCAAGAAACAGACTATTACCTGAATCCCCAAACCTCTTTTATAGCTCTCTTAGTCACTGACTCCACCAAACATTCCTACCATTCCGACCTCCATCGCGATAGAGGAGTTTTGCCTGCTTTTGAGGGTTTTTTCCCCAGACACATTTTATTTTGAGAGAGAGAGAGAATGCGCTTGTGTGTGTGCAAGCCAGGGAAGGAGCAGAGAGAGAGAGAGAGAGAGAGAATCCTGAGCAGGGTCCACACTGTCAGTGTACAGCCTGATGCGGGTCTCCATCTCATGAACCATGAAGTCATGACCTGAGCTAGAATCTGGAGTCAGACTCTTAGCTAACTGAGCCACCTAAGTGCCCCCTGGTTTTGAGTTTGGTACAAATAGATTTATATGGTATTTGCTCCCTTATGTGTGACTTCATTTCACGTTGTATTTTCAAGATGCGTCAGCTGTTGTACATAGCAGTAGTTCATCCATTTTCTTTGCTGGGTAATATTCCACTGTATTAATATTTCACAATTTATTCACACGTTTTACTATTGAGGTATGTTCCTCCCTCCCCCAACCCCAGTGTACTACTATTAGGAATATCTTCTAGGATTACATATGTATGTACTTCTATTACGTAATTACTTAGGAATGGACCTGGGGTTGTACCAAATTATACTTGTACCAACAGTCTGTGAGAGTTCCATCTGTTCTACACCTTGCAGACACTTGGTTATTATCAGTGTAGTAGCAACTCATTTTGTTTTTAATTTACATTTCCCTAATGACTAATGAAATGAAGTGCCTTTTCATAGGCTTATTGGAGACATAGATCTCTTCTTTTGTGAAATACCTGTTCATCTTTTACCCATTTTTCTATTTGATTTCCTGTGGCTTTCTTATTGATATTTATAGGAGTCTTTTATATATTCAAGATATTAATTTTTTGGTCAAATTGCTAGTATCTTCTTCTACCATGTTGGGTTGGCTTTTCACTCTGTTAAGGCATTGTTTGATAAACGGAAAATTTAAATTTAATATAATCCTATTGTCAGTATTTCCCTTTATGATCAGTGCATTTTGTGCCCCATTTAAGAAACATTCACCTACTTCAAAGTCATTGATATATTCTTTCATGTTCTAGAAGATTTATTGTTTTATCTTTGATTTTTTTGTTTATAATACATCTAGAATTGATGTTTGTGTATGCTTGAGGTAGGGATCAAAATTTATTTGTTTCCCCATGTAAATCCAACTGATTGAGTTCTCAACTTTTGGGTTGTTTTCTGTGGGAGGATGTATCTGATACCTATTACTTCAAGCGAATATTGAGTGTATTGTTTCTATATATTTTTATTAGTTTAATATAGTTTTAATTAATTTGGGTTTGCTAAGTGTATATTTCAAATCTTCTGTATCTTTTATGATATGTTTGTGTGTTCATTCTAACAGTTACTGGGGAAAATGTTAGAAATTCTTTATTTCTGCCTGCTTCAAATTTTGCCTTTTACATTTTGAAGTCCTGTTATGAGCTGCATACAAATTTAGAATGTTTAGATCTTCCTGGTAGGTTGATCCTTTTGTCGTTAGGAACTCTACTCGTCTCTGGTAATTCTTCTTGCCTTAAAGTCTACTTTGTTTGATGTAAGAATAGTCATACTAACTTTCTCTCGGTTAGTGTTTTCACAGGATATCTTTTTCTATTCTTTTATATTTACTTTCTTTGGTTTTATATATAAGATGCATCCCTTGTAAGCAACATAAGCTATTTTCTTTTCTCATAGTTTTTAGAAAGCAACATAAATATTTTCATGTTTCTGCATGGTTCAAGTTTTATAAGTCTTTCTAAGCAAAGAAAACTGACATGCTATAATAATGGAAAATGTCTCTTTTCCCCAGACACATTTGCTTTTCATATTCTAAGGGTGATGAGCCTGGAGCTGCTTTTATCCTTTATAATGGAGTCATCTGCTCCCATTTAAGGGTAAATAAAGTTATTTACCCCAGAGTCAAATACTTGCATTCTAGAGTAGAAACTTTGCCATTTCTCTTCCCTGAAAAAATTTGTTTGCACTAGAAAGATAAAGCTCCTCTGCTCTCAGGAGGAAAGGAAGACTATTCCCATATAAACACTCAGATTCATAATTTTGGGATTCCTGTTGCACCAGAACCCCCCTCGCATGTCCTGGCTTGACCATTGGGCTCCTGTTATACCACCCGTAAGGGGAAGACTTGGGCCTAGAGAACTAGTGCAGTTACTGCTGCCCCAATTCAGAAACCCTGTTTTGTTTTCAGAACAATATGAATAAATAATAGTAATTAAAAATGTATCTAACCAAATAAGCTTTTGTCTGACAATTTTTGTTTTCAGTAGGAGAATTTATTATATTTACCCTTATGTAATTACTGATCTGTTTGGGCTTAAATACACAATGTTTTCTGTTTGTATCCTTTCTTATTTCTAATTCTCCTTTTGTCCTCCTTTATTTTCTCCTTTTGTATTAATTATGTTTTACTATTTCTATTATTGTGTTTGTTGTGTACTTTTGTTATTCTTTTAGTGGTTACTCCTGACATTAAACGTACATCTTTGATTTATTACAATAAATGGAAAAATCATTATTTTTTTTACTACTTTTATCATTTCTATTAAGAAGTTATCCATATTTTATTGTTACTCATTTGAAAGTGGTTTTTTTTTTTTCCTGGCTGCTTTAAATGTTTCTCTTGGTTTTAGGTTTTCAACAGTTTTGCTACAATATGCCTCGATACACATTTATCCTGCTTGAGTGTCTCTGAAAATCTGTGGCTTAATGTCTTTCTTCAGTTTTAGAAAATTCACAGCCACTATTCTTCAGATATTGTTGATGCTGAATTTTTTCCCTTGGTCTCCAGTTGCACATATGTTAGATCTTTTTCCCATGTCCCATATGTCTTATATGCTTTTCTACATTTTCAGTTTTAAAAAATAGTCTCTCTTGTTATCAGTCCGGTTATTGTCTTCCAACCTCTCATTCCAACCGATTCCTCCTTTGAACAATGTCTAATCTCCTGTTAAACCCAAATTATTGATTTTAGATATTATATATTTTTACTTCTTGAATTTTATTTTGGTTCTTGTTGAGATTTCAGAGATTGTTTCTTTCTTTCTTTCCTTCATTGGCTGAAAAGGTTTCCTTCTGATCCGTTTCCTTGAAGATGCTCTTCACGGGTATTTTAAGGTCTGTAACGGAAGACAATATTTTGTTCAGATGTGAATCTGTCCTATGATCTGATCTTTTGGTTTTTAGGCATTTTCTGTGTCCTGCACACCTAGTCATTTATCCACTGGACCCCAGGCATTGCTAGGAAAATTGCTCTCTCTAGAGGGTACCTTCTTCCCGTGAAGACTTGCTCAGTCAGTCGGAGTGGGGGGAGACCGTCTGTGTGTGAAGTTGGTCCGGTGACCACGTTCCCTACGCACATTTACTCTTTGGGTTTAGCACTTCATGCCTCCCGGATGCAATCCTGGAACGTGGACCAAGCCTTCTCTTCCTTGGTGATCTTTCATTTTTACTCCCTAGCAGTGTAAGACTACGGTGCGAAAAAACCTATTTAAAAGTATAATTTCCTTTTATTTTTATTTTTCCAGAGCACAGCTTTTCTTCGGTCCTTAAGGACCCAGCATTTTTACATGTGCTTTGGCAGAGGCCAGGGGGTAGCGGCCTTAGGGCCAAGTTCGGTGGGAGTGTTCCGGTCTGACAGGCTGCATCAGAATGAGCCCTGACTACCTTGCTACGGACGGCACAGCTCACACATAGTAGCATGGTCCCCACAGTAACGGAGTTTCATGTACAGCTCGGTTAGCAGGTGGGTGTCAGAGTACTGCTTGCAAACGTCGCTGATGGCTGTGCCTCTACTGTTTTAGGTGAGGAACTGCTTAGCGGCCGTGCCCTTGGGCACACACGGGGTACTGTCAGTGCAGAATGTAGGCTGCACAGGCCGTCGCTCTTCGGGACCACCATTGTCACTTCTTTTCTTGGTCCACATCAGGGTGTCGATCCTGTCAGGAAGGGGGCGCATCACGCTCAGCCTCAGCCCCTTTCAGGCATCTTGGAAGGGAGGACCTGAGAGCTGAAAGCTCTTTTTAATTTCTCAGCCTCATGGCCACGTTTCGGTTCGGCGTCTTAGCCCCTGGGCTCTTGCAATTATTGATCCCAAATGCCTTCTGGGAAATTGGCACTAAATATCAGGCTCACTTCTTTGATCTTCCCTTCTTTCTAGGATCTCAGCCTTGGCATCCTGGATGCTCTGGTGGCTCTGGACTCCAATTTATATCTCCTCAGACTCATGCGACTGTCAAAAGCTCTGTTAGCTTCACGGTGTCTTAGCCGAGACTTTCTGCTTGCTGCCTGTCTTCTCTGCCCCGGAGCTTCTGCGTGGGAACCAGCGAACGCCTCCGGGGAAAAGCAATCATGAAGGTAGAGCGCCTTCCCTTCTTTTTGGGATTTTGGCTAATAAGTCCTGGCTGCCTTGGTGGCTCTCTGGTGATTTTTAAAGGGTTGTGTTTTTGTTTTTCTTTTTAAAAGTTTTTAATAGTGGAATTTGTCCGATACAAGCCAGTCTGTCGCAGACAAGGACAGAAATCTTGTAACCTGCTTTTAGGAAGGACTTCGGTAGCTGCTACTTTGTGCTAGACTGGAGATTAGGCAGGAAAGGATTCAAATAAGTGTGGGGAGAAGAGTTACAAAGGGATTAAGTTGCTTGACATCCAAAAGGCTTAGCGTCCCACAGTCCACCTCGCTCCTCAGAGTAGTAATTAGATGTTGGCCATGTTGCTGGGTTCGAAGGGAGCTGGAGGCTGTTTTCAGAGATCTGAAGGCCTTGGCAGTGACTAGGGGCGGGAGTAGGGTGTGGGTCTGGGGGACGGGGCCAAGGGGACAACTAGAAGCTGAAGAGATACAGCTTTCGGCTTGCTTGAAAGGAATTATTTCCAACAAAGATTGGTTGGGATGAGGACTGCTAGAAACTGCCACCTCCCCATCCGGGAAGTCGTTAAAGCAGTGGCCATTGAGGGATAGGGTCCTATAGAAGGATTAGAATACTGGATATGGGTGGGCTGGATGGCCTACTGTTACACCTGGCCACTGTAGGTGATGAACTCAAGAAACATTGAATGAACATGTGATCTACAAAATCCGAGCCAATGCCGAGATCCCAGGATTTCAGGAGTGCGGAAGTTGGAGCGGTGTGACACAAGGTACACAGGACTAAGACGCTCCGTCCCCAGAGCAGAGCGGGAAGGAAGGACCGGGAGAATGCCCGCGTCTCTATTGCCCCCCTTCCACCCTCAAGCTAGACCCTTATGCTCTTGTTACACTTCCCATGATAAGCTGAGCTCCAGGGAGCAGCATCAGGACCCAGAAGAGGTGTGACCGATGGAGACAAAGGCAGCGCTGTCTGTGGCCCCACCCCTGTTTCATGCCCTCCTGGGGGCTGCAGGGGCAGGGGACGCGGAGCTTGGCATCCTGCCCTCCTGAGGCCGTCCCCGTCTGCCCTGGGAACGGTGCCAGCGGAGAGGTCATGTTCTGGCTGGACTTCTCCTTCCTCCTGTCTGCGGCATTTTCCCTCCCTGAGCCCGGGGTGTCGCCCCTCCCTCACTGCAGGCTGGAGCAGGCCAGTCAGTGCCCCTGGCTGGGGGAGCTCAAGTTGGGCCCCCTCCCCCCACCCCCATGCCCAGGCAGGGCTGAGAGAATGGACCCGCTGAATCCACGAATGGTGCTGCTAACTACTAAATATTTCATTCCGCCTTAACAACTCGATCTGCCTGCCGTTAGCCCGAGGCCCCCGCCGCCCCCAGCCCCTTTCTGATTAACAAAGCAGCCGGCCGGCCGGGAAGGTCTGCCTTGAAGGCTGCCTTGGTGGCTGCTCTGGGCAGGCGGGCGGAGGCCCAGCATTAAGCAGGAAGCGTCGATTGCAGTATTAGCCAGCTGTTTACATTCCCAGGCAGACAACGCGAGTACCTTCAATTATCTTCAAAGCAACTGAAGGGAAGGAAATTGGTCTTAGATGTGGTAAATAGACTCCACAAAGTCCGCTGAAGCGTGCGGCGGTGTGCACACCGGGGACCCGGAGGCCTAACCACGGGCCCGGCTCCATGTTTGTTCAGAATTTAGACAGCCCTTGTGGGGGTTCCGTTCCTCTGTCCCCCCAAAGGCTGGGCGAACATCAGGAGTCGGGAGGCTGGGCTCTCAAATGCCAAGGCAGCTGCAGGGAGGTGAGGGGGCAAGACAGAACTGAGCTTGGGATCAGAGAGACTTAGATTTCAATTTTGGCTCTACTGGTGCGCGACCTTGGTCAAGAAGCCTCACCTCTCAGAGCCTCCTTTTCCTCATTAGTGAAATAGAACTAGTCACATCTAGCTCTGAAGGGATTGATCCCGACCTCAATGCCCTGTCCTCCTCATGCTGGCCCCCCTTCTAGGCCATCAAACCGCTGTGGGCTCTTCCTGGTCATAGGGTTTGTCACACTGTTGTGATTGTTGGTTTTTGTGTTTGTCCTTCCCATAGACTAGCAGTCGTTAACAATTTTTAAAGGAAGAGGTCATGACCCCACGAAGATGGTGGTGGAAGCCACGGGCCCTCGCCCCACGAAGGCCCGTCTGGGTGGCTTCGTCGCCCAAGTGGCCAACTCTTGATTTGGGCTCAGGTCATGATCTCACAGTTGTGAGATCAATCTCTGTATTGGGTTCTGTGCCTGTGATCCTCCCTCTCTTTTCTCTCTGCCTCTTCCCTCCCCCGCCCGTCTCAAAATAAATAAACATAAAAAAAGAAAAGCACGTGAACATAATTTGCCTATAATTTCTAGGAACTCCTGGAAGCTAGGCTACAACCCTTATGCCGGCGTTCACCCAGTGCGTGGCACATACATCACAATCCGAATGTGCAGTTGACTGCTTGAATCGTTTCGAAGATACTTTTCCTGCCCTATAATTCTGGAATCCCATTCTATCCAAGAAGTAGTCATCTGGTGAGCACCAAATGAATGTGCTGAAGGCCCTCGACGGGGTTTCGTGGAGAATGCAAGGACCTGAGTCCTGCCGGCAGATGGGGAATTAGACATGAACACCCATGTCAGTGGCCCAGGGAGCACGGTCTGGTGCATCTGAAAGCTCCCTCACCTACCCAGGCAGACAATGCATGTGCCTCGGACAATTCCTGGGAAGGACTTTCTTCTCTTCCCTCTCAACCCTGACCTTGGAGATCCTACAAGATAGGCCGCTGGGGACAGATTGCTGGAGAAGAGGCAGGAGTGTGCGTATGATAGAGGCCCGTGGCCGGTGCAGAAGGTGATGCAGGGAGAAGGCCGTTAGCAGCCTGGTCTAGAAGCAACGTGACCGCGTGGTGCTGGGGCAGAGCGCGAAGGGCCTGGCAGCCAGCACCTGCTTGCTCCTGTCCGGCACCCCCACTGGGTTAATCTGTTCAGCAAGGACATCATTATGCAAAGGCAATTTGCATACCTCTGCCAAGCCTCTGATTGCAGGGCATCTGAGGGCCTGTTGGGGAAAGTTGGCAGGAGCGGATCCCTTTGTCCTTTCCAGACCGCGAGGCCAGTGCCGCGTGGGATGCTGGGCCCGCGCTCCAGGAGAGCTGGGTCCCAGGTTGAGTCCCGGAGAGTGAACTGGTGCTTCCTACAGCACCAGCCTCAGGGGACTTAGCTCGTTCCCACCCCACAGCCCGTTGCATTATCGCTGTTCTTAACAACTTAATTTTTAAATAAAACCCCTCATGGATGTTTTTAAGGAGTTAAATAAGTGTCAGTGATGGCTCCTGTTGGGGCTCTTTGGATTTGAGAAGAAAATGCTGAGACGCAAAGATATCAATATTTAATTGTCTCTTGAAGCCTGGGTTTTCAAGCCAGCGGCAGGGAGCCAAGAGTCTCCTCTGTGTGTGTGCGTGCAAGCGTGCACGTGTGCATATGTACCTGTGTGCATATGAATGTGTGGGTGGTGGCATTTTATAGAGAATTCTCCAGTAGCATTGTCCATGTTCGCTATTCGATTCTCTTGTACCGTCGCTCTCCACCACCCACAGAGATAATAAAGAACAGGACACGAACTCTGTTTTAGTTCAGTTTAATTCAACAAGAAATGCAGAACACTTGTCTGGGCTCCACTTGCTTTGAAGGCGTTTGCTGTCCAGTAAGGGCATGGGTCCTTCACTCAAGTCTCCATGCTGCCCATTACACAGGCTGGAATACATTCTCCAAAGATAGGCTATCACTGGAACTGGTCGGCAGGGCGGCTGCTCTGTCCCTGGAAGTTGGCTTAGTGGAGGGGCTCACCCAGCCAGAGCCCATCTTTGTGGGCTTGCACAGTTCCCAGAACATGACAGATGCTCAATAAATCTGTGTTGAATGGTTGTTGGATTCCTTAGACATTCCCTCTAGCTCTGTGGTCATTTCTGCCCACACTACTTTCCTCAAATGGTTGGCAGTTTGTAAGAAAAAGATAAATACAACCCAGAGGAAGAAAAGAGACCCAACGTAGTTAACAGGGCCCTGGGAACTGCAGAATGTTGGAGCAGGAGGCACGGAGTCTAGATGCGGAGTCCCTTGCTCTATTTACACAGCACCGTCAGTGGGACTTGGAGAAGACGCTAGGAGAACCTCCTGGTCTTCTGCTGAGAGGGGCTGGTGAGGGGTCCCCCCCAGGACCCGATGGGATTCTCAGAGGCAGGACAAGGTGACCTCCTTATTTCCTCCCATTGTGGGGTCACCCTCTAATGTTCTCATCTTATAAGGACACTGAAAGAGACATTGGATTCTCAAGTGGCATCAGTGGGGAGCAAAAAGTCATGAGCAATAGACACAGAAAAACCCAACGATTAGCTAACCACATCTTCACTGAGCTGGGGCCTTGATTAATGTTTTTCCCTTGGAAGATTCCAGAGACCCCAGGGAGATGTCACACAGGCCTGGGTTAGAAGAAGGGAGTGCGGTACTACAATGCACCTGAGTCTGGGTTCCAAACACAAAATAATATAATGTAAAATGGAATTGAGGTGTTCCTCTCCCTCCCTTTGCCATCTACCATGTTTCGGGAACAAGGCAAGGCACATGAAGATGGTCTCTGTCCGGGTAAGCCCCTCTGGTAAGCCAACTTCTGAGGCTGGAGCTCTGCCCTGCAGGTCATCAATCTCCCAGAATCCCCAGAGGAGAGGGAAATAGGAGTTTCGGAAATGATGTAGGAGAGCAAGAAGCTACTATAGGATCTTATATCCTCTAGACTGGAGCCTCCAATCACCTGGGATTGAGGTGGAAGGAGGAGGAGAGGGGGAGCTGGTGAGACGGAAGCGAGGCATCCTGTTTGGCCAACTCCAGGGAGCACCACATATGCTATGTGAAGGGCAAACCCTGCCCTTGTGCTCCAGAGCGTTCCACTCACACAGAGCTGAGCAGAGCTCCCCGGGGTTGGGCAACATGGAAGATTGGGAAACCCGTCAGAAAGCCGTTCATACCCGCTCCCCTCCCTCAGGGCAGGTCGGCACCCAGACCCTCGTGTGGCTGACCCACAAGATTTCTCAGTGTTTCTCCGTGGCGCTGATGCTTCATTTTGCAGGGACTCCTGCTTTAGTAAGGTCTCTCTTGCTGTAATACTGAAAAGACGCTGGTCCCATCTGCACAGAGATGAAGAGCTACCACTCAGTATCCTTATACGAGTGGTTCTCGGTTCTTTACCTCTGTTGGTCACAGATTTCTTGGAGCATCTGTTAAAAGCCACGGGTCTTCTTCCCCTTCAAAGTGCACACACCCAGACAGACTGTTCAGTATTAAATTTTCAGAGTATTTGTGGACGGCCTGGACCCCATCAACGGGTCCCATTAATAAGATACCTGCTGCAGAAGAACATCTCTGAGCTTTCAGGACAATATAATAATGAGTCTGAATAGCATTTTGCAATTTCCAAGTCACTTTGACCATGCACTGTGTTAATTAATCTTCGTAGTAATCCCAATGAGGTACGAGTTATTATATTGTCCTTATTCTACAGGTAAAGAAACCAGACCTCCCAGGGTTTATGTTACTTTCCCACAGCTTGTAGAAGGTGAAGTCAAAAGTGGATACAGTAGTCCTGCCTGGGCTCCTGCAAACCCACCAGGCCATGCTGGCACCTATCTCTGAGCTTCCTCAACTTGTCACAGCTGTATTAGCCTAAGACTTCCTCGTGAATCCCCTGACTGTTCTTGTTTTGTGAGATGTATGACAGGTAGCGACTTGAGGGTCTGGCTCTGAGAATGGCCGGGAGCTCCTGGGGACAGGAGAGGACACCAGCGGGAGCACCGGTCCTCAGGAGCCAAGGCGATTACACCTGACATTCTTAAAGCATGTCTGTGACTCCTCGTGATGCCAGGGACCCATCCAAGAGACGCAGGATTCTAGTACCTGAGGGGACCCATGAGTTCATTTGTCCAGCTGTGCCTCCCAGACCTCCGAACCCATATGGAAGACAACATCTCTCCCGTGCCCATACCCTCTGCATGTGTGGTCACTATGGCCATGTCCCTAATGACCTTTTAAGCTTCCTTTGAAAGTTAATGGGGACTCCCCTTGTCTGATTTCTTAAACCTACAGCCTGGCAGAGAGAAGTGACATTAGAACCACTTTCTCTTTAATTCCCTTCTATAGATCTCTGAGGGAGTTTTAATAATATCATTTGTTCAATTCAATTCTAATGAATATGGATTAATTTTCTGCATTATAGCTATTGATCTTTGGCTATTGATCTGAGGAGGGAGTGTTCCTGTTATAAATCCTTTCCTTCTGATTGGGGGTTCCCTGGGGGCAGAGATGGAGGGGTAGAAGTAGCAAAAGATGGAAAGCCTAAAGGGTAGTTTAGTTCCAGGAGAGGGAGGCTGAGGAGATGAATTCAGGGAGCAGAGTTGGAAGGGTGGAGACCCCTATGGATCACCTTGTGCTCTATCCAAATCATCCTATTTACTCTCCTCCGGCCACACCCCATGGTTTCCCATTTCTGGGCCTTTGCTTAGGCCATACTTCCTGCCTATAAAGACTTCCTTCTTTCTCCTCTCCCTGCTCAAATTCTACCTACATTTTCAAACCCAGATCCAAAGCCATCTTTTTCATGAAGCATTTCCTGGTTCGCTGGCTAACTGGAATTTCTCAGTCTTTTGTGTTCCCACACAGCTTTACCTCCTAGAGCACTTAACACTGTATTGTGTACACCTCTTAATTGGGGGGCCGTAAACCCCATGCAGACGTGCACACCATCTGGTTTGCTTAGTACCACGAGCCCAGCATCTAGCACAGCACAGACTCATTTAAATATTTGTTGAATGAGAAGTTTGGGACCACAGAGATTAGGTAGGAGGCTTTTTAAAAATCTCTTTCTTCTGTTCTTGGTGGTCCTTATGTAAGGCAGCCCTCAGCTCTACCTACATTTTTCCCATAACTAGCCTTTTTTTCACCCCATCCCACCATTCACTGTTTAGCAATAAAACAGAATAGATTAAGGATGAGATTGTTGCTTTAGTTCATTTGGGCTGTTATATAGAACACCATGGACAGAATGGCGTATTAACAATAAAAGTTTACTTCTTACACATGTGGAGGCTGGCAGTCCAAGGTCAGGGTGCTGACATGGATGGGTTCCGGTGAGGAAACTCTTCTGGGTTGCACAGTGCCAACTTCTCTCTTGCCTCGTTTGTAAGGGCACTCACTGATCCCATTCCTGAAGTCTCCACCTTCATGACCTAATCACCTCCCACAGACCCCACCCACCACCTGATGCCATCACCTTGAATGATAGGGTTTCAACACACGAATTTGGCGAGGAACACATTCAGTGCATAGACGTCCTATGAGACTTCCCATTCCTGTTAGACCCTCAGCACCAGGGTGCCAATCAGGTTATTCTCAAATGGAGCACAGCGTTCTGCTGAAACGAGGCTTTGAGTAGTTTTTGCTCTCTTTATTTGGCTCTGCAGTTGCTGAAAGGACTCATTATGTTTCTTATTGATGACCATACTCTATGCTCACTAAGGGTCATTTCTCATGTCTCCTTTTATGAACATCTCTCTTTTCTACCAATTTCTCTCTTCCAACCTCCTCTCCCATCAGGCTCTACCTTCCCCTTTCTCAAACTACCACCTCTTTTCTCAACCTTCTACTACCCTCTGTTAACCTACAGAATATAATGGTGGCAGTATTGGTAGTAATAATGAGGGTGGAGGATGCCTTGTGAGGGTGGCCAAAGAATGCAAGCTTTGCCCTCAAAGGAGAGCTGGTAGGGTAGGGAGAGGAAGGAAGAGCTTCTAAGGATTTGAGGATAGCCTTTCCTCAGCAAGAATGTTAAGATGGGGAGGAGAGAGGAAGAACATTCCAATATAGCTTCCAGACGTACCTCTGGAATAGCTATTTCCATAGAACTCATCTTAAAATCTTTCCAAGTCTGTCTCTCAACAGCATAAGTAGAGCTCCTGGTGGCTCATTCACAAAGACATTCCTCTGGTGCCATCCCTCATTACTCACCTTTGGTCCAAAGAGATGGTCTTGCCATGATTCTGAGAACAGGTAGGTAACACAGAAGCAGAAACCATATTACGAATGGGGAGCTCCAGGCAGCTGTGATGTTGCTGGAACATAACGTGTCGTAGAGACCAGATTCAGAGGTGGGGCTTCCTTGTGGCCACGTTATTGTAGAAATGCCCCTTGAGAAATGTTAGTCAGGATCTAGTCAGAAGACAGAAGCCATACCAGGTATTTTGAAAATTTTAAACATAGAAAATTACCATAAAGAATTGTTAACTAGCTCAGAAGAATTACCCATTGAGAGGGCAAAAGGGAACACCAGGGGATCATCATGGAAATAGCTTCTGCAGGAAGCAGCTGCCACCCCTGGAAACTGGGGGAGCCAAGCGAAGAGGATAGAGTTATTAAGAGCTAGAATCTTGAGGGGCGCCTGGGTGGCTCAGTCAGTTGTGTTTGACTTTGGCTCAGGTTATGATCTCATGGCTTGTGAATTCAAGCCCCATGTTGGGCTCTGTGCTGACAGATTGGAGCCTTCTGATTCTGTCTCCCTCTTTCTGCTCCTCCCCCACTCACGGTCTGTCTCTGTCTCTCTCTCTCAAAAAAAAAACCATTAAATTTTTTTAAAAAATAATAAAAGCTAGAATCTTGAAAGAGGGGAGCATCATTTCTGAAAAAGGAAGCTGTTTGGCTGGTACTGGTCACTGAGTTTGGAGGAGGCCCTGTGGGGTTGGGACACAAGCCTTCTAAGATGAGGGGTGGTCCAGCTGGCTGGAATCAGTGTCTCTGAGGGGGCACAGTGAGGCTGTATTGGAAAAACTTCAAACCACATTGAACTGCTTCCTTGAAACAAATTGCCATGGCTGAGTCAACGAGTCTGACAGAAATGGGAAGTTGTAGGGGCACCAAGCCCTTTTTCTTATTCCCCCATTAGCCCTACAGTCTTTGTCCAGGAACTCTGACTGGCTGAGTGGCACAGGGAGCCAGTGGCAGAGCAGAAACCCTACTGTCACAAAGCAGGGTTTGTAAGGATGTGTTCAAATTGGAAAGACACTTGCTAGTGATTCATTCACAAGGGCTAGTCTACACTGTTCCAGGTTACTTTTTTGGGTCCTCAGGATCTATATGCTCCTTTTTACACAGATAAGAACTTCCTGCCCTCATAAAAAATTGTCCTTTCACCTAACAAGATGCAAACATCTTTTGCACAAAGGGAGACGTTCTGGCCCTCTCCTCAAGATGAAGAGAAGCAAAGTTTCAACAGTCATTGCGTCCATCTCTGGGAGACAGCCATACTTCCCACCCCAGGCTGTGTTGGCTACTCTCCTCAGACAGTTTGAGTGTTTTCTTCCTTAAAGAAATTGCAAAGTTAATCTTCCCACAACTTGTATAATATAATAAGGAAAGTAAGACAGAGAAGGAAATAATATGCACACATATACAGAAAGAAGAAAAATGTGTAACTACTATAGTCCTTGTTCATATAACTGGTCATAACATGCATATATGTGTCTATATAAGGTTATATATACACAGAGAACTATCTGTTCCGCATTTTTGGGTTCTCATTATCCTCATCCAGGGTATCCTCTGGTTGGTGATTTTTTACCTGGCGGAGTGGAGTGACCCGAACCTTCCTTCCTGAAGAGTCTGAATCCTTAGAAATTCTGTGTAGTTTTTAATTTCTGTGACTTCCCATTAACATTTACTATTGGACACAAAAATAGTAAGGGTCCCCTCTGAGGATCCCCTAGACTCCAGACATTGTCGTCCCTGCAATTAAATATCACCTTGGTTTCAATCATCCCAACTAGTAGGGTAATTCCCCCTTTGTTGCCTATTGCTTCAGTGGCACAAGGGCCCCAGAAAAGCCAGGATAAGTCTCAACTTGTAAAACATTGACCATTGGTGTTTATCCTGGTGGAAGATTTTC
The DNA here is from genome assembly GCA_004023785.1 of Mungos mungo. Taxonomy (NCBI): domain Eukaryota; kingdom Metazoa; phylum Chordata; class Mammalia; order Carnivora; family Herpestidae; genus Mungos; species Mungos mungo. The sequence goes on from PISW01002154.1 coordinate 208,692, forward strand.
TCCCTTGGAAACCAAGACCTCTGGATTAGCAGAGCTCAAAGTTGCAGTGGCGGGAAGCAAAAATTCTGTGAGGTGTTAGGTGTCCTGGTGAGAAGGGCCTCTCTGGTTTCTAGCCCTTGATTCTCAAATCTCTGCATCCAAGTTAAGGAAGAAATAGCACCAGTTGTTGACCGCTGAGTCAAAGAATATATTGCATTTTGTAAGACAGACCCTGGGGGCCATGTCTGAGACTCCGGTGACTTGTCCCAGTGTTCTTTTGGGCCCCTCGTTTCTGGGCGATGAGCTATGTAACAGGAGGAATTCCACGGGCCTGAGCCCGTTGCCACGCTTCTTTTGCTGAGAAATGAATTTCTTGATCAGAGGCAATGCCGTGAGCAATACCATGAGAGTGAGTAAGGTGTTTTATAAACCCATGGATGGTGGTGGTAGCAGAAGCGTTACAAGCCAGGGCAGCAAATCGAAACCCAGAATGTGTGTCCATCTCAGTGAAGGACAACTCTCTGTCCCCTTCATGTTGAAAGGGGTCCGGTGTAAGTCAGCTGCCACCGGTCTCCCTGGGGGTGGTGCCATGTCAGAGGTTCAGCGTTGGTCTCTGTTTCTGCCAGGTTAGGTGCCCAGCGGGGCTGATAAGCACATCGGCTCTGGTGAGAGGAAGTGCGTGTTGTCAATACCATGAGTAGGTTCCATCCAGGCCACCATGGCCACTTTGTACCTAGGTCCATGGAGCAAGCACTGGCAGGGCTAGAGAAGAGTCTGACATCCAAAGAGTGTGAGCAGTTATGTGACCACAAATACCCTCCTAGTTTCACTAGTTTCATGGTTGGCACCACGGCCACCCTACATTAAGGGTCACTGATTGGCGAGGAAAGCCCTCCCCCAACCTCTGCTTCTAAGACAGTGAGAGTATTGGTAAAGCCAGGTTCAAGCTCAACAGGTGGGATCTGTCCACCTGGCCGTCCTTGGGGAATATTGTCTCCCTCGGGAGCTTTTTGTAGCACCATGTGACTATGTCTTCGGCACTTTGCTCTGGTTGCCTTGTGTTATTCTTTACTTGAAAATACATGCTTAACGGCAAGTTTAAATTAGTCCTTGAGGGCAGCAGCCTCAGTGTATCCATCTTTTACCGCCAGAGGCCCGCTCTGTGGCCCTTACTCAGTAAATAGCAAGAGGCAGAGGAAAGTTTCCTTTTAAAGAAGACAAGTTTAGGTCTGAGGCCTCCTCTTCTGCTTCTTCTCTGCGTCACCCTAGGCGAGTCTTAGCCCCCTCCCTATGATCATCGTCACACTGGATGCTTATTGCTTCCATGATTTGCTTGTGTGCAGCCCTCCCCATTTTAATGAAAGAAGATGCCTTCTTTCTTACCTGAGGGGAGACGCAAGTCCAATGAATTATAGGTTCCCTTGAAAAATAAGTCTAGTCACAATCTCGGAAAAGACTTGAAGCAAGTGGTTAGTAAGGCAAGCGAGTGTCCTTCAGTTGGTGCCAAAGTTGTAACTGATACTCATCATCTTCCTCTCTTACTAACCATTCTAGATTTTCCTAGCATTCTGACTGGTCTTGGTAGGGACACCCAACCTTTCATCCATGAAGTGTCTAAGTCCTTAATAGCCTCTGTGGGGCCGTGGTTGCTAGCACTGCCTATTAAATAGTCCCTCTAGCATGAAAGCATCAAGTGACATTCCTCCAAACACCCTGGGACCGGATATGCCCCTTTCCTTCCCTTATTGTGTAGCAGCTACTGTAATTCCTCCTTTAAAAGATGTTTATTTATTGAGAGAGAGAGAGAGAGAGAGAGAGCATTTTAGTTGGAACACTAAAGACCACTCCACTATTTGATCGAACTGGCGGTGTTGCGGTGCCTGGTTAGACCCATGTATCCCATGATCATTTTCATGTGCCCATTGGTGCATCTCCTTTGACATAACATAGGAGTTTTTATCCAAAGCAGTGTTGTATGGGAGACAGTGTTGGTAGGCTTGAATCCTGTAAGCCCTTGGATGGTGGTGCCAGAGGAGGCCGCGGAGGTATCGTAGGCAGGGCCAGAAAATTCATATCCAAGAGTATCAGTTCTCATAAGGACAAACTGATGTCTCCCTCAGGGTGCAAGGGGTCTGATGTAAAAGAGGGTCCTCTTGAAAAGCGGTGCCGTATCAAGAGTTCAAGGCAGGTTTCTGCTGCCGGCCATGTCAGGCGGTTGTCAGGGGCAATCGCTAAATCAGTCGTGAGGAGAGGGAGCCTATGCTTTTGGGTCCACGTGTAGTTTCCACCCTTGCCACACGGTCACTCTGTTCACGGGATCACTGCATCAGCACTGGCTGGCTAAGGAGATGGGTTGGCTGACTTCACAAGACAAGCCTACCAGGTTGTTGAGGGCTGCTTCTTCAGTGGGTGATGTCTGCTGCGTATGAGGAGGTACCAAGATCTGCCTGCCTCGTGCCCACCCCTGTGGGTCTGTTGCTGTGTCTCTCCACCGGACCTCCTTACCCCTGATCTTCCGACTGTGTTTCTTCTAGGATCCTTCCAGCCAAGCCATCTGCTACCCAGTTATTCTGTGCATATAAGGCTCAGGTTTCTATTTCTCCACCTATAGTAAATGATGAAGCATAAGGTTCCTTGTCTGCCCACTGGGAATATTTACCAGTGAGAAAATTTCCTTTAGTCACTCTTGAGTAGGGCTTTAATGCAACTGCAGTTTTTGGCTAGTACTAAGCATTTTGCACTTTTTACAAAGCAGCCTGAGGTCTTCCCCCGCCCCCCGCCCAGTTGGTCTTAGGAACTCCTCTGCTCCATGAGGTCATAAATGCGAGTAGAGGGATCAGTGAGTAGATGTAAGAGACATGGGAGTCTGGCTCACCCATTAGGGTAATTTACTTGTAATTTCTGAACCTGCTCTGCCTCCATTCAAAATGTGTCGGTTGCATTGTATGATGGATTACTGTTGTGGCCGTTCGACCTTATAACTTGAGGGGATCTAATAATACCCACACCATAATGGACAGCTCTGGTTACATAGTTCCTTGATTTTATATGGTTCGGTTTCTGTGAGGGCCCAGTAGTGTCTCAGTTGTCTGTCTAGTTGGTGCTTGCAAAGGACTCCACGAAACACCCTTATGCCCTATGGATGCCTCTCTCTGCCTCTGGTCCATACGCCCTGAGCGGCACGGCGGCTTGCACCTCCAGCATGCATACGCTGTTGAGGGTGTTCTTTTGAAAGCCTTCATGGTCACCCGATAATGGATCAAAACAGTATTCTCAAGGGCAGATTATCTATCAAATATAGGAGGTATGAGATACAAGAACTTATTTTAGAGAAAGTGTCTCAACCTGCCCCAGACCACCAGAATCCTAAAAGTTCCTGTATATGGCAGGATCCTGAATCTTCTGCAATTTCTTACTTGTGCACCCATTGTTCTGATGAGGTTATCTCTACTAGTGCTATTGAAAGTGTGGTTTGTAAACTATTCTGCAATGAGATAAATGCCAAGGTTGAGAGGTAAGCCTTTAGAAGATTTTAGAGCAATTTTGCATTGCTATTACATCTAAGTTCATGACTAGTGGATTCATCTTACGCAACCAGGTTAGTCAGTGTGGGTGTTACTGAACTCATACAAACCATTTATAGTGATAGTTAAAGGCTAGTTTGTGAGATGTAATCCCTGTGTTAAAACCATGAACATACTGCTTTTATTAAAAGATAATCCAAATTTAAGTATAGGTTTGTGTGATGAACAAAGAACTGAAGAATGATTTTGAAAGTACTGCACACTTGTTTCATTTTGGAGTAAAGTTAAATACCCCAAGCTCGCTTGAAATGATTTTAAAATCTCTTCTTGTGTTCCTGGCCGCATCTTTCAATACAACTGGTGTCTTTATTGTGAGTGTTATATAATGAAATAGATCATAGAAATGGGTTAGATATACTTACGTCTTGTGGCAGAGTTATCGTGAATCCAACCCAATTTATGTAATTTTACAAGCAAGAAGGAAGTAAGCTTAAAGGTATTTAATGTAGGGGAATCAATATATCATCATAACTTCAGTTTAGTGGTAAGTGAAAAATGATAAAATGTTTTTAGTGTAATAGTGAATCTATATTAATAATCTAATGGACACTTTCATGGAACACGTATATAGTTTTTGTTATCCTCTTTCCTATGTCATATATTTTTGGATTATATTTACCAAAATGTAATTTTACATATATTGAATCTAATAATTTAAGTGTGATTTTGTATGTTTCTGTTTTTTATATCATTTTTATAGTAATTCATTTTTATTGAGGTTTATAAAATTGTTAGTCTGTGATGAATTGGAAAAAACCTCACCCTTCACAGATGGTTTTAAAAGCCCTCATCTAGTATATTTGGTACTTCAACTCATGGAGTATAATCATCAGTAGATCATCAACAGAGGGGGCCACTGTGAAGGCCTGCAGAGTGTCAGGATGGACAAGGGCCTTGTGCACACGTGATGCCAGAGTAACGTAGCCCTTGGAAGTCTGGTGCCTGTGTACTGATGCCCTCACCACGTAAATGCAAACTGTCTTTAGATCTTTCCTACTGGTAGGAAGGAAGACATTTGCCGGATCAGCAGCTATATTCCAAACCGGGTCGATACAGTCTTGTACAGACACTATACCCACCGCATCAGCCGCAGTTGGGGCTGCCATCTGGCTGAGTTTACAGTCCTGTGTCATCATCTGTTACAATCAACCGGGTTTCCACAGGGACAGGATAGGTAATGGAAAAGGGGCGTGATGTGGAGGATCACTCCCCATATAATTCTTTCACGGTCGTGGTAACTTCTGCAATATCTCCGTCGCAGCATCGTTTCTGACATGCTGCCTTGGCCAGAGGTGAGCGTGGGGAGTTTCAGGGGCTTCCACTTGACCCTTTTCTGCCCACCTTTGTAACTGTACCCCAGAAAATAACCACAGAGTGGCTCGACAGACTCCATAGATTCACTGTGGATGTGCTTGGGTCCAAACTCCATTTATCATATGTCCTTCATAAACCTACACTCTAACCAGAGGCTCATGATGCCATTTGTGTTCCCCGGTATCGGAGTCAGCTCAAATCCTGCATTTAATGGTCCTTGAAAAGTCAAAGTATTTCTTTTTCTCTAGGACATTATCATTCTGACAAATGTCCTCATGTCACTTTGGGGAAGGATTGAGGTAGTAACTGCTGTGTATATTTCTAGAGACAGTGTCCGATCTTCCCACGATATGACAGACACCACTTCATCTATGGGCTCTGGGTCTGCCCAACCTAAAAGTTGGGTGAAGGCGCACAAATTGTCTTCATGGCCGCTGATGACTGCTGTCTGCTTGCTGCTCTTGTTTTTGTTTTTAACTACACAAGCATCATGATGCCGCGGGTAGCTTTCTGTTTCTCCAAATCGATTAGCCAATACGACAGACCCTGTAGCTCAGTCCCCGCCGACTGCTCAGGCTCTGCTAACTGTTTTGGTAATCACACCCATCTTGCTGCTGACGGTTAAGTGCTGCTCCTATCTTACGTCATTTAAAAGCCCATGACCTCCAATTCTGTCAAAGTTCAGTCAGAGAAGCTGAACAGGTGGGAGATATATACTGAGAGATCCACCATGAGGAGTTGGCCTAGATGAATACGGGGCCTGGCTAGCCAAGTCTGGGGTCCAGAGCGAGGCACCAGGAAGGGCAGACCGGAGCTTTGGGCATAGGCTGAGGCTGTTGTCTCCAGGCAGAATTTCTTCTTTGCTTCGGGAAGCCTCAGCCCTGCTCAGATGATCTAGGGTAATCCTTCTTACTTAAGGTCAACTGATTATGGACTTGAATCATATCTCCAAAGTTTCTTTGCGCCACCTTCTAGACCAGTGTTCTGTTGGATCGTGGGGGGTGGTAGCCTAGCCAGGTGGACACATCGAAAGGCTGTCACAGACCACCCCTCGCCAACTTGGCACCCACACACATCTCCTTAAAATATACGTAATATCCAAATAAGGACAATAATAAGGTCATAACTGTTCCTTAGCATGACGTAACCATCCTGAGAACAGCCGAAAAGCTACCACACTTTCACCAGAAGAAATTGTAGTCCTTGGATGGTGTTCACTGTTCTTGGTCTTGTATCTTGAATACTGGGATATAAAGTTAGCTGTTATTGATATATCTGATGTTAGATGACTAAAGAATAAGAGAAGGAAAATACTATATATGTATGCTAACATGTTTATATGATAAATATAAATATTTACTTCTATATTAGAAGCCATAAGTATAAATGTATGTATGTATTTATTTATTTAATGTTTTATTTTTAGAGAGAGTGCAAGCAGAGGGGTAGGGTGGTGCAGAGAGAGAGGGGACAGAGGATCTGAAGTGGGCTCTGCACTAACAGAGCCTGAGGTGGGGTTTGAACTCATGAACCACCAGATTATCACCTGAGCCGAAGTTGAACGCTCAACTTACTGAGCCACCAAGGCACCCCTATAAATACATTTATTATAAATACATGATATATGTATATGTTTATATGAAACATTATATAAATAAATATATAAACATTTTTATAAGAATAAGAGATACTCTTAATTATTATAATCCTCATTTCTAACAGTGGTCACATGGTCAAAGCTGGTCGGTATAACTACTTTCTTGGACCCATTCAACATTGCTTTTGTTCTCATCAAACACCCAGCTGGTCTTAGTTGTTTGCCTGGTCAAGATCCCAAACTTCATTCCTAAAGGGTCTGGGCCATTAGCAGTCCTGTTTAAATTAAGTTGTTATAGTTTTCCATCGACTTTAATCATAACACACGGTCATACTAAGAAAGACCCTAAGAGACCTCCTGTTTCCACGCTTCTCTTATCTCCATGGTGTAGTGACAACCCAAAGCTCCCTGAGTCGTCAGAGTCAGGCATCCCAGCCAGGGGAGTGGCCTCCTTGTTCACCTTGTTCACACAAGCCGTCTCGTGTGGCATCCATCCAGTTCCATGGAAGTTTTGTTTCTCTTGGTGGAAAGTTCTTCTCTTTGGAACTCAGGTCTCTAGACAAGCAAAGCCTAAGGTCACAGGGAGAGGAGGCTTTAGTAGATCACCGAGGATGACAGTTAATGGAGCCAGCCCCGTTTTTAGATTTTGATTCCTAGAGCCATGAATCTTGCCTATTGGAGGAACAACACCATATATTAGATGCTGATTTAGAGCATATATTGCCTGCCGGGAACCTTGCTTCAGGCCCACAAGGCATCGCCAACCAGTAGGCAGCTTAACTGAGTCTTCAAAAGGCTGTTCCACCGTTCTATCAGGTCAGATACTTGAGGATGATGGAGTATGTGGTAAGATAAGTGAATTTCACAAGTGGGCTCCTTACAGCACAGAGCAATGCTGTATAGAATACCATGATGGTAGATAAGGCATTTTATAAATTCATGAATGATGGTTTTGTCAGAAGCATTGGGGACAGGGAAGGCAAATCTTTATCTGAGTGAGGGTCTGTTCTGGTAAGAACAAAGCATGCCCCCTTCCACAATGAAAGGGATCCAATGTAATCAGTCTGCCACCAGGGAGGTAGCTGATTATCTTGCTGAATGGGTGCCGTATCAAGGACTCAGTGTTGGTCGGTGGTGTTTTCCGATTGGACATTCAATAGTGGCTACAGTCAGGTTAACCTTAGTCAGTGGAAGTCCATGTTTCTAAGCCCAGGCATATCCTCTATCTTTGAACAATGACCACTTTATTCATCAGCCCATTTAACAATGACAGAGAAAGAAGCTCTTTGGTGTCTGCAGAGTGGTCATCCCACCTAGTTGAGGATTAAAACCATCCTCTGCTGAGGTCACCTTTTAGTGAGCACTCCCATGGGACACAACTGTCCTCACATTCTTGCCCAGTTAGAGAGCTGTATTCACGTACATCTTTCCCAGACCTCTTTGTCATCAGTTTTGCAACCTCCCACGTATCTGACTACGCAGCCACACAACCAGCCACAGACTATGAATTGGCATGGACTTGGATGTCAGGTCGTTTCTACTTCCAGGCAATATGAACAATCAGGTCCATAGCTCAAAGTTTTGCCCACGGAGAGGATGTCTCACCACTGTCCTTCTGGGATGTTCCTGACAGTGTATATAAGTACTGTACCTGTTCATTTTCAGGTGATGCCTGGACATCACGCAAAACCACTTATAAACTAGGTTGAGTTTCTTTTCTTCAGTTAGCTGGCCATATAGAACTCCCCATGCGGCCATAGGCGCAGGTCTAGAGAAGGAAAGTAATGTAGAAGAAGTAGGGCCTATGGGCACTTGAGCTGCTTCCTCGTGAAGCTTGTGCCTTGTGCCTTCAGGACCTGCTTGAGCCTTGGTTCGTATATACCGTTTCTGTTTGATAGTGAGATGCTGGTGTGCATGTCCAACCTTATGGCTTAATCAGTCAGACAATTATGCAGTTCATGATGGCCAGCTCAAGGTGCATGCATGGTAACCTAGCAGCCCATGGTTGGGTGTTAAGTCTCTACTGAGGCCCAGTAGCAAGCCAAACACTACTTCTCAAAAGGACATTAGTTATTCCCAGAAGATGGCAAGGCTTTGCTCTATAAACCTAAGTTTCCTACAGAGACTCATGGAAGTTTCCAAACACATCTCTGTTTTCTACTGACATGTCAAGTGCCCCATTGGACCTACTGGATTGTATGGCCCAACTGGAAGAGCACCCTGAGGGACAGCCTGGGCCTGTTGCGGAGACTTCTGTTGTTCTGGGTCCTACTAAAACTAGCAGATTTGGGGGTCATTTGGTGAAAAAATTAGAGTAGCACACCAAAGGAAGGGATACATGGTTTCCAAAATCCCAAGAGGCCTCCTAGGTGTTGTGCCATTTTTTTTTAATGGTGGGAGAAATTGGACACAACAACTTCTTCTTCACTTTAGAAAAGATGTTTAGACGTGCCGCATATCACTGGGCCCCTAGACATTTTACTGAAGTAGAAAGCCTCTGGCTTTTTATGGGATTGATTTCCCACCTTCTGATATGCAAATGTCTTAACAACAGGTCTAGAGTAGCTGCTACTCCCTGCCCACCAGGTCCAGGCAGCATGATACCATCAATATAATTGACCAGTAGAATGTCCTGTGGAAGGAAAAGGTGATCAGATTCCCTGTGGACTAAATTTTGACCTATTCCTGGAGAATTGCTATACCCCTGAGGTGGGACAGTTGAAAGGGTATTTCTGACCTTTCCACCTGAAAGAAAACTGCTTCTGGTGGTCCTTACTAACAGGTATACAGAGAAAAGCCATTGGCAGCTCAGTAGCTGTTTACCAGGCACCAGGGGACGCACTAATTTGTCCCAGCACCAAAACCACATATAGAACAGCATTGCAATTGGAGTCACCACCTGACTAAGTTTATGATAATCCACTGTCATTCTCAAAGATCCATCTGTTTTCTGCGTAGATAAGTTAAAACGGGGGTGTGGTGGGAATCACCACATCTATATTTTTCAAGTTCTTAGTGGTAGCATTAATCTCTGCATTTTCTCCAGGAACGCTGTATTACTTTTGGTTTACTATTTCTATAGATAGAGGCAGTACTAGGGGCTTCTCCTTAGCCTTTCCCACCACAATAGCCCTCTCTACATAAGACAGGAGCCAATGTAGGGCTTCTGCTAGCTGCTGAGTATGTATCTCAGTTATGCATTCCAGAGATGGGGAAATGACCACAGGATGGGTGGTCAAGGGTCCTCCAGTCCCACTGAGAGAGGGATCTGGACTAAAACCCCATTGATTATCTGACCTCCATAAGCTCTCATCTGACTGGTGGACCATAGTGGCATTTTGGGTCTCTAGGAAATATTATCAATTCAGAGCCAATGTCTAGAAATCCCTGGAAGATGCAGTTATATTTCTCTTCCCACACGAAGCACACCAATCAGTAGATCCTTTTGTACGAGGGCAGGAGAAAGCCTAACAGTGTGTGATTTTTGGTAATGTAGCAGGGCCCTTCCTCAAGTGGATCAGGCTCCCTTTCATTCGAAAGGTTCTGAGTCTACAAAGGGGCTCAAGTCTGGGAATTTACTGAGGGGCTAGATGTTTTTTCATCTTTTATATTAGACTTCTGTTCACGAGACCTAGAATTCTCCTGCTTATATATTAAGAACTTAGTAGACTGAACATCTGTTTCTTTTCTAGGGACACCATGATCAACTAGCCAATGCCATAATTCTCTGAGAGTCAGACTCTTCTGATTACTGCTTTGACTGTGCTGTCCATTATAGTGACCACACCCCCCTTCCTTTAACAGTTAAGTACCACCCATTGGGCCCTGCCATCCAGTCCCCATTACACCCACTGCATTTGTAGATCTCAGTTCGATGGTAGCAGTTTCCCACTATAATTTCCTACCTACTGCGAAGAGTGACTAATGAACTCTTTAATGATGCTGGCGCTTCCCTCATTGTTGGTTTGCAACCTCCTTGGGATCTTCACTGGTATAAACTGAAACTGGCCCCCATATGCAGAGAACAGGGAGAAACTGAAAGAAGAGGCAGGCCACTCCTGACTGGTAGGTGACGGGTTTGATAAGCAAAGGAAGTTACATATGTGGCTTGTCTGGAGAGGTCACAAGATGGGTAGATGTGCACACTCGTTCACTACATCTTAAAAGTTTATATAGAGTCCTCAACTGAGTTTATTCACATAGACCATTCACATGATCTCAACACCACATCACTATCTCAAGACTGTGTCCTTAGAGAAGCTTCTAGGGTCAGGGAAGACAAGTGGAATTTGCATTCCAAGGTAGGGGAAGGGATGTGAACACTGGGTCCAGTGTTCATTTTTTCTTGACAACCTCCTTCAACATCCACAACTCTATTTTTCATTTGGTGGGAAACGTGTGTCCTCTAGACACTCTTGGGTAGGTGAATAGGTTTTACATGACAAATTTACTTTAATATCCCAATCTCCCTAAGTATTTGGATACCTTCTTCTATCATATTCCCAAGGCATCAGGCAAAAATGGGCAAACCTCCTTAGGCAGGGATAGAATTGCTGCTTCTGCAAAGAAGGCTTAGCAGAATTTAGAGATTTTCAGCTTCCTTAGGATCTTCTCATATGTCCTCTTCCAATTTTGGGGGTCCCGTTTCTTCCCAGTCCATGCCCGAACTTTACCAGAAGACCCCCTGCAAGGCTGGGAAGACAACCTGTGTAGGAATTTAGCAGTTCAGGTGTCCCACAGGATACTGCTCCGGGTTCGATTTTCAGAAAGCTCAGGACTGAGGCTAGGAGATAAGGGTTTCTTTCCGGGAAGAGATAGAAGATTTCAGGATTTTATTCTAAGCTCCATAGGAACTTTGGAGAGGTTTAGGCAGGGTAGTGACATGTATTGATTTATAAGTAAAGAAAATTTCTTTAGCCTCTGTGTTAAAGAGGACTTGGAGGGGGAAATGAAGAGATTATTGTAGTACTCCCGTAAGATGACTGTGACTTGGACCAGAGATGTAGCAGTGGAGATAAAAATCAGTGGGTCAACATGGAATATACTTTTAAGGTAAAGGTAACAGGAATTGCTGATAGATAGGCTGTGGGGGTAACAGAAAGAAACCAAGATGTGTTCTGGGTGTTTAGCTTGAGCAACAGGGTATTGACATTAACCCCTATGGGAAATATAATAGTTACAGGTTTGGGGGTGGGAGGAATCCATAACTAATAACAATTAATCAGTAATTAATGATGAGAAATCTTATTGACATCAGTGTGTGGTTGTTAAGTAGGCAGTTGAGTTTTGCCCTTCACTCATGTCCTCACTCCAAGTAGGCTTCTGTCCTTACACAGTCCACAATTAGATTTCACCAAATTATCCCCAGAATGTCCTTTAGAGCATTTCTTCTTCTGATAGAGGACCCAATGGAGAATCACACTGTGTTCAGTTGTGAGATCTCTTCAGTCTCTTATCTGGGACAGTTCTTTTACCTTTGTCTTTCGTGACCTTGAAAGTTTTGAAGAGAGCAGGCCAGTTGTTAATGTAGAACGTCCCTCAGTTTGGATGTGCATCTTCATGGCTAATGTCAGATTAAATATTTGGGGCAGGAGTGCTACAGAAATTATGTGGTGTCCTATTCAGCGCACCACATTGGGAGGCACATGGTGTGGCTTTGTCCCACTCTTGGTCTTGTTTGCTGTGATCACTTTGTTAACTGTTGCCTTCCACACTGCTCTCCTTGTAGGTTTACCATTTCCCTCTTTGCAATTCATAAGTAATCCGTGGGGAGATACTCTGAGATAGTAAATACCGTAGTCCTCACCAAATATTCACACCATAGTTTTTGCAGCCATTGATGATTTGTGCCTGGATCAATTATTATGTTGATATTCGCAAGACAGTGATTTTTAACTGACTAAATCCTCCTTTCCCTGTTAGTCGTCATTTCAACCAGAAGGATAGCTACCAGACAATATTGAGGTGACATAAGTCTGTCTTCCTAGACTATGAACTTCCCGAGAGCAGGTACTGTTTATTTAACTCAAACACCAATGCACAACGCACAGTAGGTGCTCAATAAATATATATGGAAATAAACTGTACTAAAATCACCCTGAAAATGGGGATGATATGAAAAATACCTACCTCAAAGGTTTCTGTCCCATCAGAAATATGATTTTATACCTGTGGGACCTTTGTAACCTGTACTGGGCTTGGCGGACGGTGGGATCCTTGTTAGGGGCTCGGGCTGCACCTCCCTCAAGGCACACTGTAGTGGAGCCCATGATTCCCCACTCCAGCAGGAGGGGGGACGTTAGTGGGATGATTATGGAAATCAGTGTTTAAAAAAATGGAGGCAGTAGCAGATTCTCCCCAGAGCCTTCACCCTCCTCTCTCTCCTTTGAATTCTTCACTTCTCTTTGACTGCTTCAAGAAAGGGCTGGGTGGGTGCTACTGCTTTGTCGGTTCCCCCCCTCCCTTCCTTCTGCCACACCACTCTGCCTGTCTCTCCCGCTCTCTTTTCTAGAAAAGCAAAAACTTTCCTGCAGCTGTCAGGCTTCTTTCCCTGAAGAATATCTCTAATCGCCCCGCCTGATTGGGTCTCGTTAGCGGGCTGGTGGCATTGATTGTACTCAATCAGCATCCTCCTGCCCAGCTGGGAAAATGTCCCATTTATTCCTCCATTTTATCTACTCTTCCCTCTACAACTATTTTACAGCTTTTTTCTGGGATTAAAAAAATAAAAAAAAGCAAGCCCAAAGACCCAAATTTTCTGCTGTCCCTGGCTGTGGGATCTTTAATGACTTTACTTTGCATAAATCTTTCCTTCTCTGTCTATCCTAGAGAATTTCTGAAAGTTCCCAGCGGGATCTCTGGGGGCAGCCACACCCTCCTCCCCAACCTTCACTTGTCAACAATAATGAGGGAGTAACAGTTGACAAAATGTATTTGCATAGATGAGCTCATTTGTGCCCTACAGCAGTCCTCTCATATAGATATCATCATCATCATCATCATCATCGTCATCATCGTCATCATCGTCATCATCGTCATCATCATCATCGTCATCATCGTCATCATCATCATCGTCATCATCATCATCGTCACCATCGTTATCATCGTCATCCCTGCTTTGTGGATGAGAAAACCGAGGTCCCGGTAAGTTAAGGGACTTGCCTCGATCATACATCTAGGAGGTGGCAGAACCGGGGCTCCAACCAGGTAATTGGCTGGGAAGTGTGGCCCTATTCCAATTCCACAAGCTCAACCCTTGGCCCAGGTACTGGCAGCTTCACCCTGTGGCAGAAGTTTTCCTGACTTTGGAAAAGCCAGGGCAGCCTCATGTCCCTGGCACAGCCAACAGCCCTCTCTCTGCCCCCAGGTGGGCGAGGCAGCCTCTTGGGAGCCCTGACAGACCTCGGACTCCAAATCTCTCCCTTGCTGATCTGACACACCCACCTCACTCCTCGGAATTAAGGGACTCGGAGAAATGTACTCCAAGAAAGGTTAGTTCAGTTAGCCCTAGTTGGAGAGAGGGAAAGAAGAGGAAAAGGATCAGGTCGTGACGGGAAATTCCTCGAGGCACGTCAGACCCAGATGGAACACAGGAGAACGCAGGTGTCCTTTCTTGACTCGGCACCTGGTACAGAGAGCAAGCAGACTCATGTGCTTGCCAAGGGACCAGAGCTGACGTCCTAAGACCTGGGGTCGAGTCCAGGTTTCCTGCCTGGTGGTCATGTCACCTGGGGCAGATCACTTACATTGTTCGTCTTGACTAAAGGCAGTTTGGGGCGTTGAAAGGGTGCAAGCCCAAACCGTCTTAACATCCCAAAGAAAGAGAGTTTGTCAATGTGAGAAATGCAATGGATTGAGATTCAGAACATAGACCGTGCACCGTGGGAGAGTTCTAAGTGTTCCATGATAATGCGGAAACCGAAGAATTTCCATCAAGATTGAAAAGAAAAACGTGAGCACTTTAGTATGATTCAACCACTCATGCTTTAATCTAGACATTTCTACGCAGATGGCAAACTGCTTGTGCTCACACACCAATTCTTTTACCCACGTTCATGCGTGCGGTACTTGGCATCATTTGGTTCTCTCCTGCTTTCCTTCAGTTGCTGAGGTTTTGTTTACAGCTGGGTATAGCTTCTTTATTGGCCACTTTATTTCAAAATACTATCAAATCATTTTTTCTTCCCTCTAGTAAAACTCCTGTGTTGTGTGTGACTGTAGCATGAAGGACAGTAGGATTTGTCCCTACCTCCCACTGACTGTGAGCATTTTAGCCGTGCTAGGGATAAGTTGCCTCCGTTTCCTCACCAGTAACATAGATGATAATACATCTCATGAGGTTGGAACTTCAGTGGAACTCCTGGGTGTAAAAGTCTTTTTTAAAAATAAAAAGCACTATTCAGATTTCAGGGATTCTTTGCATTTCTATGCATTTTATCACATTTCATGTTTCCTGTTTGTTTGCCCTCTCTCTCCCACTTACCTGTAAGTAACTGGGGGGCGGGGGAGCCTATCTTATTAATATTAATATTTTGAGTGGGTTGCATATTGTCTGGAACACAGCAGGTGCTTAATACATATTGTGTGGATGCGTGGATGGGTGTGTGCCTGGACGGATGCCTGAGGAATAGACGAGAAGATTGTTGAGCTGAAATGGGGGTACAGGAGCCACTGAACAATCACAGTAACAATTCTCCCCCTTTAGCCTTCACTACCATCCGTATTCCCATTTTACAAACGAAGAAAAGCTGAAGCTCTCAAAAGCTCAGGCTAGTAAATAAATAGCAGAGCTGGGATATTCCAGCCAGATTCATCCCTAAACTTAAGACCTCTTTCTGGAAGGCAGAGAAGGACGAAGGATTGCAGAAGACCAGAATTTCCCATCAACATCCATTTGAGTCTCTGATACCCCCAGCTCCTTGCAAATTATGTGAACCAATGCATCGATGGTTCTGTTTCTGTTCATTTGATTTGGGATTCTGTCACTGGTAACCTAAGAACTTAGATTAATGCGCTCCCCCTTACCCATTCCCCATAGCATGCTTCTTATACTTTGTTCTAGCAACAGTGTCTCTGTCTGATAGTACACCTCTTTATTCATATCTCTCTTTCCACCAGATGGTTCCCCCGGAAAGTATGGGTCATACCTAATTTATTTATTGAACACCATCTATGTGGCAGGCTTTTTGCTGGGTTCCAGTAGCCTGCAATTTAGACGGTGTACAATAAACATGTGTGTGTGTTTTAATAATGGTAACATACAACTCCTTTATACTTGGGGATTCGTCCTGATTTCCCTGGACACTAATTAAGCCCCTACTATGTGCCAAACCCCCACGTACTAGAGGATTTTACAGCGGTATCGTATTATCTCTGTTTTACCTCTCAAAGGTCTCTTGGGAACCATTTCCTCTTTCTTCCTTTGGGAGGAACAGAAAGTCCCCCTCAAGCCATCAGCAAACACACAGTCAGAATATGATGAAGATAGTTTGGAACTTTGTTTTAAAACCTTGTTAAATTTCCTGTTTAAAAATGTTTTGTTCACGTAGTGAGAGGAGGTCTTTTAGAAATCAGTTCTGAAGAGCAGTCTCCGTCAGGCAGGCAGCGTTCAAAGCAGTTTGGAGAGAAAGCCCGTTGCTAGGGGCAACAGTAACTTCTGAGGGGGAATCTCTGGATGTGGATATAAAACCGATGCCCTGGGGACCTGGGGAGGGGGGTCGGCTCCCAGAGGAGCCCAGGGATGGGGAGTGGCGGGGAAGCCCGGGACTGTGGGGGCTGCCCTCCTGCGGTGCCCAGCAGGCTGTAGGGACCACGTGCACAGGGATGAGGCCAGGACTCAAGCCACCCAGGTGGTGGCTTTCAACCTTCTGACAGGGTCACTAGGAAATCAGAACGGTCTCCAGTGGAGCCCTGCAGCCCAATCCCATGGAGCAAGACAGTCCAGATTGGAGCCGGGCGCATTGCTTCTCCGGTTCCTCGTTTGTGTGGTATTCATCGGAGCTCTACCCCCGGCATCCACCCATCTGTTCTCCGTCCCTGTGGTTTTGTCCTTCCAAGGATGTCATATACATGAAATAACATGAGACTGCCTTCCTCCGCTCAGCGTGACACCTATGAGCTCCCTCTGGGCTGTGTCTCTCCACGGTTCCTTTTGGTTGCTAAATAATACTCCACAACATGCGTGTACCATCCGTCCCCATTACTTGTGGATTCTGTGTGCGTAAATTTACTTGTGGATTCTGTGTGCGTAAATTTGCCTACTTGCTAAAATTTGTGACCCCTACGCTGATACCCGCGGCGCTTTCATGGTTCTTTACAGACACGTGCGGAGTCGAGAAAAATTGCCAGCTGAGGTCATACCAGACGACGCTCAGCCTCTTGTTTCAGCTCTCACGCTGTAAACAGGCGTCCTTCCCATGGCCTCCCTCATGCCATCCCTTCCTGCTTTTTTTTTTGTGCTTTTTGTTGGTGGTTTTGCTGTTTCAAATGGCCCCGAGCACCATGCTGCCTTGCGTTCTACTGTTCCTAGAAGCCCGTGATGTGCCTTATGGAGAGAAATGCACGTGTTACGTAGGCTCTGCTCAGGAGGGAGGTATGGAGCTATTGGCTGTGATTCAATGTTGATGAATCAACGACACGCATTAAATAAGCTGCCTCTAAACAGAAACTCACATAAAACAAGGTTATGGATTGGCCCGTTGACGCAAATGTTGTGACCAGCGACTCACAAAACCTAACACCGTATTCCCCCTGGAGACAAAGGTTTGGTCATTGCTCATTCAGGGTTTGAAGTGACTTTACAGAGCACAACTGCTGTGAATAGTGAGAATCGACGGCAGTGGTGGTATTTGTTGAGCTGAGCTCTGGGCTGGTCAGAGTGGATCTCAAAACCCAGTGCCTGACCTCACGGTGCTGACAGTTAGGTGGTGATGATAGGCCGTTCACGGCAGCATCGCTTAAGGAGATTGCATTCTAGTTCGTGGATTTTAGTTAATTTAGTTTTTGGACGGCCCAGAGGAGCTGAGATTCTCAGGTGCTGTGTGCGCCTAAGAGAAGGAGGAGCGGGTTTTGTCCTCAGGAGGACATAGAAGCAGACGGGGAGAGAGGACGGGCAGGCTCTGGGACGGCCTGTGTCTGCCACGGCCCCTCTCCTGGATGCCACACGATCCCAGGAGCATTTATAAACTTGGGAAATTCTTGGTGCGCATGGGTTTTTTTGCAGACCTCCCATGGAGGTCCCAGGCTTTATGCCCCAGGCAGGGCAAAGGAGAATGGAGATAATGCTTCGGAAGGAGGAGGAAAGACATCGGGGACCAGGAACTAAGCAGCTGTAGGGACCCCTGGAAATCGGAGGTGGCTCTAATCCAGAGCCCCAGGCTGCGAATTGGCCACGTTGGTCAAGTTTACCTGTATTTGGGGAGTGGGCAGGCCTCAGCCAGCACCTGTCTTATACATAAACCGGTGCTCCGGGGCTAGAGGAGCTGTATCATCGACGACTGGAGAGTGCGGGACGAATTTCGGGATCATCCGAGTCGGATGAGGTCGGCAGTGGTCTTCCACTTCCCTGGAGCTCCCGGCTGGACGTCAAGGCCCTTTCCTCCCCGTCTCCGCCATCATCCTAATGGCAATAAAGGATCTCTAGCGCCTAAAGTCTCATTTCTGTTTACAAGGATATTTTGTAGGTATTATTTCCATGATTCTTGACCTTGTCTTTCCAAGATAGATGGCTTTTAAGTTTACAGATACCTGGAACGGGGGTGACCGGCTGTGTGGCGCTATGTGACTACCCCGTCTTACCCAGGGAAGGACACTGATGGGCAAAGGACGTGTTGAAAGGGATGATTTTGAGCCCCCTCTAGTTTATGTATCTAGTACGTCTAGTATAAAGTAACAAGGCTACTTGTCACAAGCCGGTGACAAGTTGGGACTTCTGCCTTCTCTCGTACCATGTTCCCAGCCTGTGGCATCACCACTGCACCTAGTACTGTTACTGCTAGGATCACACAGATGGGCGACAGTCATCACTGGAGCCGCAAGGGGTCTAGCGCTCCGGATGGACCTAGATCAACTCAGAAGATACACTTCCAGCCACCACGCCAGGTTTTCTAGGTCTTTTCTGACCTCTGTGAGCGCTCGTTCGCCAGCCGGGAAGGAAGGTTTCCACAACCCCCACCGTGCACCCCCGCCCGCCCCCAGACGATGAAGGAGACCGTGCCCCCCCCCACCCCTCTGCACAGCATCTCCCAAATCTCCCAAGTCTGGGGCGGTGCCTGGGAAGATGAACATGGTCTGAGGAGGCTGTGTCCTCCGCCTCCAAGAACTCTGGAGGTGGGGGCGGGCGCCGAGGGGCCCCAACGTCGGAGCTCAGGCGTCCTGCTCAGCTCTCCTCTCCCGTGGAGCCGTCTCGGTGAGAGCAGCTCTTGGCTTTGCTCCCTCTCTCTCCTCTCTCTGCCCCAGGAAAGGGACCAGACTTATCCACTCAGTGATCTCAGGAGAATCCGTGGGGCACGGACCTCTCCACTCAAGGTCAGATTGATGGCAAGAGCCCAAGCCACCTCCTGCCCACCTGTGACCCCCGTCACCCTTTGGCAGCCCTCACTGTCACCTCCCCTGCAGAGCCTTCCAGCGCGTGCTGCATGGTCAGAGCCCCCTGGCTTGGGGGTCCAGGGGGTCCATTTGTCCTCTCACTCGGCCACACCCACCACCTTAGTCTTTGCGGCAACGAAGGCGGCATTTCCATCTCCCAACGACCATCATTTGTCTTTTCCCCTTAGTTTCCTTAGAGCTTGGACAAAGTGGGTGGACCCTCCTTTGATGGAGACGCGGCAAAGGATTCTTTGCTTCTCTTCCACCAAGGAGGTCTGTCCCTCTTTTCCGTCCCTGGCTCTAAACTCCCGGCCCCCGAGCCTTCTCTCCGGATTAGCTGCTAATTTCTGAGCCATGGCTTTCCTCCCCGTAGAACGGAAGGATATGCTGAAAGAGACCTGAGGGGTTATCTGGGTTGACTTCCCTCTGTGCTCCGGGAAGGCAGGAGGGTGGTGGGCTTCCACTTAGAAGAGCTGGTGTGATTTGGGGAGGAGTCTCAGCCTCTCTGAGCATCATTTCCTCGCTGGCAAAATGGAGCCAAATCGCTTCTGCTTCTCCGTGTTGTGGTGAGGATGGTGCAGGATGGTGCCTTGCCAGTTTTAAAGCCCATGCAAGTGTGCGTTGTTCATATTGGCAGGGTTTCTGGGGGTGTTTTGAGGTTATTTTTTGTTTTTCTTCTGGGGTTTTCCAGGTTTTTGGGGGAGGGGGAGTTAAAAGGGCCCCAGCTTGAGGAGGCTGAGGGCTTCTTCAGGACCCAGAGGAGTGGGGTTAGATGGTAGCGAGTCCTAAAGAAAGCACTCTGGACTGTGGGTTTTTGGACCTGGCCAAGCTTTCGTGCCTGGATGTGTGCCCGGAAGGGGCAGGGGGAGTACGGCGTCCAGGCCTGGAGAAGGAAGTCAGAGGCGGCTGTGTCCCCACAGGTGCTTCTGAACCCCAGGACCTTGTTGTCAGGGCTCAGGGGCACCTCTGTCTGGAGCCCCCACCCCTGGCAGAGTCGGCGTAGGCGCAGAACCTCAGCACCCCATCTACTTTTCCGTCCACAGCTCCCCCCCGCACACCCCGCGCCTGTCGGGACAGCTGTGAAACCCAGTGCCCCCCAGGATCCATCCCTGTTCCCCACTTAGCCCCCCGTTTCCCACCTTCTGCACTGTCTCCTTGTGACCTTGAAGGTCTTATAAAGACCTGGAAAGGGTCTTCTCTCTGGAGACGGGTGACTGCAGCAGACGGCCGGTCCCTTTTAGCCCTCGGTGTCTCTTCCCTGTAAGTGGAAGCAATACTCTTACGTGACCTCTGTGCTTCCGCTCATCAGAATCACTGTCAGAACATTTTTATTTCTTTTAATTTATTTTTGTTAAATGTGTATTGATTTAGTTTGAGCAGGGGAGGGGCAGAGAGAAGGGGAGAGAGAGAATCCCAAGCAGGCTCTGCGCTGTCAACACAGAGCCCGATACGGGGCTCGATCCCATGAGCCATGAGATCATGACCTGAGTCAAGATCAAGCATCAGACCCTTAACCCACTGAGCCGCCCGGGAGCCTGAGAAAATTTTCACTCATGCTGATTTATGTCTGACACCGTGCGGGTCATTGTGGCCTCACTGCCCTGGAGAGACAATGTGTGTGTGTGTGTGTGTGTGTGTGTGTGTGTGTGTGCGTGTGTACACACACAGGTTTTGCTCACATCAAACAAACTTGTTATATGAACACCTGGGTTTACACTAATGATAAATTAGGGGGTGATTATTCACTTTATAAAAAGACTCATGTGAGGATTCCCCTAGTGCGTTCATAATGTGATTCAATTTATACCGTATTCAGCCACCGTCTATTGTGTGAGGGGAGGCTCTCTCCGCATAAACAAGAGCCTGTGTAGGCAGTGTTTTGAGCATCATGGAAGGAAAGAATTAGAGACACCAAAGAGGTTTTTACTGCTGCTACAGTGAGTAATTCTAGTGCCTGGGAACAAAGGTGACTGGACGGGGATTTCCGTAGCCTCTGGCGCACGCTGTGCCCCGGGGGCCGGGCGAGAAGGCCCGCCTCCTGCTCGCAGGTCTGGCCTGGGGTTAACGGGGACCCACGTGGGGGCCTGGAGGGGTCAGGGCCCGGGAGCCAGCAGCTCTGGCTTTGGTCTCAGGGGTTACAAAGGAGAGAAGAAGAGGGCATGGTTATGTGGTTTATCCTTGGGGTCATGAGGTTCGGGTGCCTGAGCTGAGGCCAGTCGGGAGACCCTTGAGGAGGATGGAGGCCCCAGGATGGCACAGGGTTCTGGCCGGCGCTTAGCGCTTCCACAGCCCGCCCCTCACCCCGGGCCCTTTCCCCAGGGCCTCGGGCTGCGGCCCACGTCTGAGTTTTCCTTGTCCGTCTTGGTCTCCGGCAGCATTTTGCTGCGCCAGCCGGGCAGACCAGAGGCTCCTGCTGTGAGGGCCGCACCCTCTCTCTCCCGCATCTCCTTCTGTCTCCTCTCCTGCTCTCCGGAGTCGTCACTAGTACAGGAAGACGTGAATTCCAGGTCATGGAGCCGCGCTTTATGAGGCAGGCAATGGAGGAGGAGCCCAAGTTCATGGTCAGGGGAGTGATTCGGTTATAGGCTGGGGTTCGTGAAGATCGTCTGAGGGGGGTGGGCGAGGGCCGTGCACCTGTGGGGAGGGCAGGGCTGCTGGCGGGCTGCTGAGCAGACGAGGTCTTCAGGGTGAGACAGTGGCCTATGGGATGGATGTGAGAGCCAGTGAAGGATCCAGAATGAGGGGAAGGGATGGCCTTCAGATGCTTAAAGACCATCCCGGACCGACTGTGTCTTCAGGAAAAGCATCTCCATCCGCTTTGGCTGGCTCCAAGGCTAACTGGCCCCTCTCCCTTTATCCTTGGGCACGCCTCTGAGCCCTGGTCCTCTGAGCCCTGGTCCTCTGAGCCCTGGTCCTCCGAGCCCCGGTCCTCTGAGCCCTGGTCCTCCAAGCCCCGGTCCTCTGAGCCCCGGTCCTCTGAGCCCTGGTCCTCTGAGCCCTGGTCCTCCGAGCCCCGGTCCTCTGAGCCCTGGTCCTCTGAGCCCTGGTCCTCCGAGCCCCAGTCCTCTGAGCTGTGCCCAAGTAAGAGTCGGACTCGATACCACGGGTTATGACCCCCCCCCCCCGCCCTGCCATTGATAAACTGAGACCTGGAGCAGAAAGGGCCAAGAACACCCTGGAGTTCCGTGGGGCCCCCGACTCTCTGCTCATATCGAAGCCCGTGCCTGGCGTCAAGGGCCCCGAGGAGGGCTAGCAGCTGGCCCAGGCCCGGGGATGCTTACCGCTGGGCCCCACGCCCCTGCATCGGGCATCTTCAAAGGGATCTTTGGTGTCCCCGACCGAGTCAGCAGGGGCTGGGCGGGAGCCTGGAGCTTTATTAACTAATCTCTGGTACTTGAGTAATTTATTATGTTTAAGCTGGTGCCATCAAGTCCCTCAGCAGTGCCCGCGTGCGCTGGGAAATAAATTAAAGGCTGTCCAGAGATACTTGGATCATCTGTGTGATTGCTGGGCTGGTGAGATGGAGGTTTAAGGCTCTCTCTTCTTGCAAATTGGAAATTAGGAATTAATAAGACAGCAGGCCAAAGAGCCGCCGTGGTTGGGGCTATCTGGCTGCGGGGCCAGGACTGGGGGCGGGGGCTTTGGTCTGGGAGGACGGGGCCGGGGGCAACGCGGGGGGCCTTGCGCTGCCGGGCGAGGGGCCCTGCGTTGGCGTGCGTCGGCGGACTTCTCTCTCCCGAGAACGGTGGAGTGGGTCACGGAGAGAGCCTCAGCCTGGGAGCCGGTGTCTTGTGGCCCCAGCCGGCCCTCTGGCCTGCGGTGCGACGCGGGGCGGACCCCTTCTTCTTCTGGACTTCAGCCTCTCCTCTGCCAGATGAGGAGGTTGAACTCAGAGCTGACATATCCATTAGGCACATGATGTTTTAATTTCTCTTAAAGTCAGAAGAAAAACAATGAACTTGGAGGCTGAAGACAATGCTTTAATCTAGAGGATGACTATGTTCATCCTTCTATGAAGCGGTTGTAGAAGGTGCTTTTCACTGTGAGCGTTTTCCTGGGCGGATGCGGGGCTCCTAGAACTTCCCACCCAGCCTCTGTTAGCCTCGCTGGCCCCAGAGGCCCCTCCTGCCCTGGCAGCATCTGGCTCCCAGAACCTTCCAGAGCCTTGTCCGCTTTCGTCTCTCGGTTGATCTTGGCTCTCGCCGGTGAACTCGCGGAGGGCAGGGGGCTGGGTCCAGCCACGTCTGTCGCCCCTGCGCCTGCAGCAGCGGCTGTGTGGCCACGGAAGGAGCCACCCTCTGTGTGGAATCCAGGCGTGCGGGCTTCCTGCTGCCCCGCGCTGCGGCGTCCACGCTGCCTTCCGGGGAAGAGACCAGTGAACTGGCCTTGGAGCCAGAACCACCTTCTCTCACGAGCCGCTAGGAGCAGGCCTTGCCCATGGGCCCCTGTCTCAGCCCTTGAACCCAACCTCACCCCTGCCTCCTGCCTTCCTGCCCCCACCAACTCTTCCAGAAGGGAGCAGCACAGGCTTCACCGGCTGGCGCTGGGCGGCCCGTGGGCACTGGGCTGGGGGCCCAGAGTGGGTCGGAACCCCCTCAAGAGCCCTGGCCTGTAGTTGGGTGGCCTCACCACCAGGTGGCAGGCTTGCTCTACACAGATGCCTTGGCCGGAGCATTTGCCTGGCAATGGCTGGAGGTGTGGGAGGATGCCAGGTCAGCCCGCGGCCGGGGGCGTGGAGGCCGGCGTGGGCGGCTTCAGAAGCAGGGCTGAGGCCTCTCAAGTTGGCACTGGGCTCCCGCTGAGATCCTGGCTCCAAGGGCACCTTGGTCTCCTTGAGAGAGCTTCCATCCAGGCTGATGTCACGGCGTGGAGCAGAGAGCGCCCCCTGGAGTAGGGAGGGCTGAGTTGCCTCCCTTTAGATCTGTGACCTGAGCGGGTGGATGGGTGGGTGAGGTGGCCAGAAATGCACCCGGTATCTTCGGAGGCATTCCAAGGACCCTGGGTCTGGAGAGAAAGGAACCTCCCCATCCCACTACTTAGACTGTCCCTGCTCCGGGCAGGGTGGCCCCAGTGGCCCTCCACCCCTGCCCAGCCCTCTGCCCAGCGTGGCCCAGACCCTTGACACTGAAGCACCCTGGGATCGCCCTGGGGAGCGGCAGCTCCTAGGGGCCGGGGGTCAGAGCACACTTGGGCCCAGGCTCTCTTTCCACCGGGAGAGGACAGGGAAAGATCCCAGCCCTGGTCTAGGGAGCCCCAAGAGGAGGAGGTGAGGGTGGGGGACAGAGTGAGAGGTGGTCCCGGCAGCAGAGAAAGGGAAGGCAGCCTAAGCTTACTGGAGAGATGGGTTGGGGCCCAGATCCAGGGAAGGGAGCGGGAGCACTCAGCCTCTCCTGGCACAGCTTTGTCTCAGGCAGGACAGGACCTGGAGTCCTCCTGGGACTCCGGAGTGGCATCGATGGCTCTGTGCCACCAGCAGCCAGGCCCCAGCCCTGCTCAGCTGCAGACTCACACCCTTCTGTCAGTGGCACCATTGTGCCCAGCGTTCAAGTCAAAGGCCCAGAAATAAGCCCTGGACTTTCCTCCCCGGGTCTCCCTCGGCTTCACGCTCCCCTGTGCCCGGGCCAGTGTCTGGCCCTGCCTCCAGCCCTTTCCCTGCATCCTGGTCTCTGTTCATGTTTCAGAGACCGCAAGATTGTACATGCCAGGGCTCTGCTCCCCACCCCCATCCCCGCCAGCATCCGTGGTGCCACCTGTCAGCTCTCCCCCGGACCCTTCCTCTGTGTGTTCTCAGGACAGGAAGCATCGACTGTGCCCGGATGGCGCTCAGTCCTGGTGGGGCA
The DNA here is from genome assembly GCA_004023785.1 of Mungos mungo. Classification (NCBI taxonomy): domain Eukaryota; kingdom Metazoa; phylum Chordata; class Mammalia; order Carnivora; family Herpestidae; genus Mungos; species Mungos mungo. Next base: position 233,591 of record PISW01002154.1, read on the forward strand.
CACGTGCTTTGGGGGCCCGGGTCTCTCACTCGTGAGTTCACAGGGACGAGTCTGAGCCAGAGCCTGAGAGAGACCAGGGGGAGGAGACAGAGGCGGAGAGACAGGGGGCCAGGAGGCAGGTGGCCGGGGGCCAACAGAGAAAAGATACTGGGTTTGGGGGAGATTCAGGGAAAGACAGGAGGACGGAGAGCAGAGGAGGGGGAGGGGAACAAGAGACAGAATGAGAAAGGAAGAAGGGACCGAAGAACCAAAAATAAAAGGGGAAGGTTGGAAATGAGATACATTGCAAACCAAGGATGGAGGAAAACAAAAGAAAAAAGGGAAAACACCCAAAAGACCAGAAAGGACAAATACATAGACATAGGCAGATGCGTGCGTGGGCGTGGGCGCGCGTGGGTGTGGCCACTGGCCGTCCCTCCCCCTGCCCCTCCATCCCCCGACCCGCCTCCGGTTCCTGAGAGGGGTGTGGTCTCCCGTGATCCTCCCGTGGTGGGCCACCTCCGCACCCCCAAAGACCCCTCCGCTTGGGCTAGATGCACAAAGGGGCCAAAGTCTCCGTGCCTCACACGTGTCTCCCAAAATTGGATCCAACCGCCTCTCTCCCTTCCTCTCTCCCTCCTAGTTTCCTTAGTAACTGACAGCTCCCCAGCGAATTCCAGACCCCGGGTGACAGACTGCTGTCACTGTCACAAGCACACTCTCTCTCTCTCCGCTGCCCCTCCCCCCACATGGATTCACAGACTTGGGCGGGGGGTTGAGGACGCCTGGGCAGGCTCAGGGGTAATTAAAACATGTACGATTTATTCCATAACAGGGAGCAGAACTTTAATTACTCACTTTGAGGGTGAGGGCGTGAGTGAGGAGGTGGCTATTGGGGGGATTGGGGAGGAGGCCGGGACGTGTCTGCCTGTCTTCTCTCCTCTCCATCTGCCCAACTTGGATGGCAGAGGTGGGAGGTGAGTTCCGGGAAGCAAGGGGGTGCTCGGTGCGGGTGGGGAGGGGAAGCCGCGGGTGAAACCTGATTGTGTTCATTAAGGCAACACAAAACTGGGAACCGTAATAATAATTAAATTAATTATAAAAGCAATTTGCTTTTGAAAATTTGATTTGACAGCTTACTAGTGGCTGCACTGATCTAGCAGCTCTGGCTTAAAAATAGTCGGAACAAAAAACCAACTAGAAGAACCATCAGCTAATTTTAATTAGATGCCAGGATTGGTAAACAAAATTCCGCACCACCCTTTCATTGTGGCTGACTTCGATTTAAGGAGATGTCGGGACTGATTTGGGGAGAGGCCTGGGAAGGGAAGGTGCCTTTCGGAGAGGGGATGGAGGCTCGGGGGTGGGGGTGGGGTGGGGTCCGGGCAGAGGTCTCCCCTGGGGGGTGGTCCCTTCGTCCCTGCCCATCTGGGGATATTTGCCCAAAGGCCCTTCAGTGGTTCCTCGTGGGCTCAGAGAGTGACTTGCTGTGTGACCTTGGCAGAAGGCAGAAATGGCTCAGCTGTGTGACTTCGTGTGTGTGTGTGTGTGTGTGTGTGTGTGTGTGTGTGTGTGTGAGTGTTGCGGGGGGGACATCACACTGACAGCATTCGCGGAGCCTGGAGAAACTGCCGAGAAGCAAGGAGACAGAAGACGGGCCGTGTTGGCCACACTCCCTGCCCCCTACCTGGGTTCTAGAAAGCCTGGAGGTCTGAGGAAGCTGGGTCTGTACTCACTGCCCAGAAGCTTTGATGAAGACAGGGGAGGGGCTGGGCTCTGGCCGGCTGCCGCTGAGCATGCTGGGACCTAAGGTCTCCAGGCCCCTGCTGGGGCCTCCGGCCTCCCAAGGCCTATGCAGCCCCTGTCTGGTCTCCCCGGAAGTGGGCACATCCTTGCCTCGGGAGTGCCTCACTGTGCTGTCACTACAGGGTCCCTGCTTCTCTCCCCTGCGGTGGTCCCCCCACCTGGCCAGTGCCCGGTGTGAAATGGCATCCCAGAAACCACTGGGGCAAAGGACCGATCGTGGCCTGCCTAGAGACCTTTCCCAGCTAGCATCTGACTGACCTCCTCCCTCTGTCTCTGTTACTAAGCCTGATACTGCCGCCCCCCACCCTCTTCCCTCTGGTCCTCTGCAGATGAGGCGCTCATTCCCCCCCCCGGGACTGGCCCTGGCATAGGTCACCTAGAGCCCCTCACCTTTTACCCTGGCTCCGTCCCCCTTCCCTTGTTCCCGGCAGCACCCGCACATCTGACACCCCACCCCGGACAGCTGTCTTTGGGGCCCAGCCCAGGCCCTGACCACCCCGGGGTCACCTTCAGGATGACATCATGATGGTGTCCCCCAGTTTCCACCAAGGTGCGCTGGCTCGGGCTCCGGTGCGGTAGACAGCTGGGGAGGGCTGGCTCGGCCCCCCTGCCCCCCACTTTCCAACCACCCAACAGCGTTTCCACTTAAAGGTCCCTGTGCGTCTCAGAGCCAGGGTTTGGAACGAGGCGTGCCCCCCGCCCCCACCCTCTCTCCTGGGCCGCCCGGGGTCCAGCCTGCCCTTGCCCTGGCTGAGTGTGGCCTTGCACTCTGACCCACCTGCGGTGGGCTTGCGCAGCGGCAGGTGGGGCTGCACCGGGCTTGGTGCGGGGTCGTATCTGGGGAGGGCCGAGTGGGGGCAGAGGGAAGGGAGGGCAGAGGAGGGGGGCTGCACACGTCAGCTGGCCCGGAGCCTGGAGCCCGGAGATGCACCCGAGAAGGACTTGAACTCACAGGTGCAGGGGAACCCGTGATGTGGAGCAGGCTGCGGTGGGGGGGTCTGCCCCCCGGAAAGAGGCTTCCGGCCCAGGGCTGAGCCGTGAGCAGGGACTTCCCCGGGAGGAGGGCAGATCAGGGGTGAAGGGAGGAGGGAAGCACAGAGGAGACAAGGATGGAGCCATGGGGCTTGTGGTCTGACAGGAGTCCTGACACCAGGAGGTGTGCTGACGCCGGAGGGGGGCTGGGACAGGCCCCTGTGTGACCGCAGTCACTGCCCCAAGGGTCCCTGCTCCAGGCAGGGTGTGCCGTGTGTGAGTGTAAGTGTGTGAGAACGTGAGTGTGAGCGTGTGTGAGAGTGTGAGTGTGTGAGTGTGAGAGCCTCTGTGTGTGTGAGAGTGCACTGGTGTGGGTGTGGGAGAATGTGTGCAACAGTGTGAATGTGAGTGTGCATCTGTGAACGTATAGAAGTGTGTGAGTATGTGTGTGTAAGACGGCATATGTGAATGTGTATGGGTGTGTGTGTAAGTGTGAGTGTGTATAGAAGTGTGTCTGCATGTATGTGCATGTGCGTGTGTGAGTATACATAAGTGCACATGTGTGTGAGGGTGTGTATGCACATAACAGTGTGTAATGTGTGCACAAGTGTTTATATATGTGTGTGTTCATGTGTACGTGTGTTTATGTGCGTGCATGTAGGACTGTGTATGTTTATGTGTGCACGTATGTGTGACTGTGAGCGTGTAAGTGTATGTGTGAGTGTATGTACATGTGTGTATGGGACTATATAAGTGTGTGTATACGTGTGCACACAAGTGTGAGTATAAGTGCATGTGTGAGCGTGTGAGTGTATGTGTACATGTATGTGCATGTGTGTGTATACATGAATGTGTGGGTGTAAGAGTACGTGTGTATGTGTATGGAAGTGTGAGTGTGTGTGAGGGTGTGTAAGTGTGTATAGTGGGAGTGTGTGCACGTAAGTGTGAGCATATGGGGGTTGTCCATACATGTGGGAGTATGTGCATGTGTGTAAGTGTGAATGTGAGGGTGCGTACGTGTGTCTGTGGGTGCACACATGTGTGTGTGTGTGCGCGTGTGTGTGTAGGAGTGTGAGTGTGTGCAGTGCATGGGGTGGGAAGGTGAAGGACAGAATCTGGGCGGTTCTGAGCTCGCTGGTTATGAGCTGTATGACTTTGGACAATTACTTAATTTCTCTGAGCCTCAATTGCATCATTTATGAAATGAAGATAATTATAGTATCTCAAAAATTGTTGTGAGGATGGAAAGAAAGAGTATGTGGGAACCCCGAGCTGGGTCCCCAGACCGAACCCGTGTGTAAAGGGTGTTACAGGATGAGTGTTGCGACGTCTACGGTTTCCACTCCTGCTCTTCCCTTCTTCCTAAGTGGCCGGGCATGGCATGGCCGGGCACGGCGTGGCCAGCATGGCGAAGCTGGGCATGGCGTGGCCAGGCATGGCGTGGCCGGGCATGGCGTGGCCGGGCTGGGGCGACCATACAGCTCATCTGGTCCAACTTCCTCACTTCAGGGCTGGGGCCACACCGCCCCGTGAGGCAGGAGACTGGCCAGGGCTTGCACCCGAGCCTCGGGACTCCCACGCCAGTGCTTTCTCGGTCCGCTGGGTCTAGAATTCTGAGTTCAGGCTAATACAGCCCGGAATCCATGAAACCGAGGCTCCAGTGACGACCCGCGAGGGGGACAGAAGCCGCGGCATGGCCGCCACCCCCTGGTGCCCACCCCCTGGCACTGTCCGGCAGCTCCGCCTGGGGCTGGGGGAGCCGCGTCACAGAGCCGTGGGAGGCGCTTGCAGTCTTCTGGCTGGAAATCCTTCACGTGTCTCTGGTGATGCCTGTGAGGGGAGAGAGGGTGCACACTTCCTCGAAATCCCTCTGCTCAATTTGACTACCAAGAAAACATCATCCACCCCGACCAGCCCGGCTCGGCCAGGAAAGGGCAGGGGCCGAAAAGGGAAACCCAGGGCCCCTTGACCAAGCAGACGCAGGCGGTCGAGGAAGGTCCGAGGCGAGTGGCCTCTTGGCCCCTTGGGGACCGCCATGGTTGGGCGTTCCCACTGCCTTTGTGGAAGAGGATGGAAGCCATGGCCTAAGCTGGAAGAGCAGCGTAGGCACTCAGAGAACGTGCCAGAAAGAATTTTCAAAGACCAAAGGACACAGGATCCAGGAACGCTCCTTCCTCTCTAAGTGTTTGGGAAGATAAAGCTGTGCATCTTCCTCCCCCTCTCCTGCTTCGAGAGCCACCTCCACATTGGGACGGAGCCTAAGCACCTTCAGACCCTCCCCCATCCTGCTCTGCCCCCGGAGGCGCCGGCCATGGGTGCCTGGGGTGGACCCTTCCTAGGCACCCAACTTTACAAAACGTATTTGGAAGTAATAGTTAAATACATCTAGAGCTTACTATAGGCCGGACGCTGTGCCAGTTTTTTTACATACATTGTTTTGTTTGAAATTGTGTGTCCCCAACACAAACACAGATTTTTTTAAAAAAAGTAGACCAACTTTATCGTTTTGTGGCTTACTTTTTTACTGACTGTGTCTTGGAGATCTTTCACGGCGGTCTGTTTTTCCACTTCATTCTCTTTAATCCCACTGTGTGTCCGTGCCACGGCGATTTCATGACTGCCTCGTTCGTGGATACTTACCAGGTTCCGTTTTTTTATTATTATAAACAACGCCGAATTGAACATCCTTATGCATTAGTCTTTTTGCAGGAAAAGTAAGGATCTGATAGTGTGATCCTTTAAATGGAGCTCTGGATCAAAAGGCAGGTGTATTTCTTAGCTTGTGAGGTCCTTGCTTCTCTGCCCTGACCTGAGGTGTTGGGGTCTGTCTGCGGGTTGTCACGGCCCCACCAGCGCCGTCAAGAGTGTTCCCGTCAAGGGGCCAGGAGGCGGCACCACGGAGCCCGAAGTAGCTTCTTTGCTGGAGGAACTTTTGATAACTGCATCCAGAGGGCAACCTAAGGACAAAGGATAATCCACAGTTTGTTTTGTCTTTGTTTGGAATTCGTAAAATGATTAGGTTTTCAAAAGAGATCGACCTACCGTCAGATGCTTGAATTTGACTGAGATTAAAGGGGTTTATTTGGGCCCCTGAGCACGTCCTTGGAGGCATCCCGAGCCGGGCTGCGGACGGGGAGGGTGCGGTGTAGCCCAGCCCCGCCCAGAAGGCTGGCCCCGCCCAGAAGGCTGGCCCACGTGGGTGCCGTGAGGGCAGAGACTCCTTCGCGTTTACTGCTGGACCTCCCGTGCCTGGAACAGCCTGGCCCCCACAGTGGGCGCCCATTGCATATTTACTGAATACGTTCAAAGGCTTTGGAGGCAACAAACAGTCACTGAGAACCCAGACTCCTGATTCAGACACAGACCTCACGGACTAGCCTGCGATTTACTTGCGTTTCTCTCTAAACCTCAGTTGTCATATCTGTGAAGTGGGTATAGAGATATTTCCTAATACTTCCGGCCTCCAGGGATTGTTATGATTCTGTAAGAAAAATTGTGAATACTATTCGTGATTTCAATGGCAATAAACACTTGGCTTTGCAGTGTTTCCTTCTTAGATCTTTTCTACCCGCCGCCCCAGCTCATCTCGTTTGACTTGAGTGTTGTAACTGACCTGTGCTTTCTTCTGTCTCGTGGGCGCCTAGTTCAGAGTGTTCTTCAGGCCAGTGGGGGTATGAAGCCAGGGGCAGGGTGGGGGGTGAGGGGGCACCTCTGCTTCCTGCAGAAGGTCCCTCGCTCCTCCCACCACGCGTCCTGGTCCCTCCTGTCCTGCTCTTTCAAGAGTCCCCTTCGCTCCAATTTCAGATTGCCTGGGGCCTTCTTCAGGCGCAGCATCTTGACCCTGCTCCTTACCTGACTGGCCCTGACTCTGCTTACGTTTTAATCCCTGGGGGCCAGAGGCCCCACTTGGCATCCATCAATCCAAGGACTCTGTGAGCAGGATAGGATGACTCCTCCAAATTCATTCTGGAAAACAGGGAGGAGGAGGAGGAGGAGAGAGTCACCACTGCTGAGCGCCTACTGTGTGCCAGGCCCTGGCCAGGGAGCGTTCATTTGCAGCTCTTAGAACCTGGTGCATCGTCTGAGGTGTAAACCTGACAAGCAGGGCAGGTCTCTGAGAGTCTAGGTCACAAAGCCAAGGTTACGCAGCTGGGAAGTGTCAGAGCCGAACGTGGGACCAGGTGTTGTGGGTGCAGGGGTCAGCCCCCCCGCAGCCCGGCTTCGCCAGGCGCCTCCCACCCTTTCAGCCTTGGCTGTCTTACTTGGCAGCCCATCACCCAGAGCTGCATGTGACCCTGAAAGAGGAGAGGCTGAAATCTTCTGTAATTACCCAAATCATGGCTCCTAAATGGTCTCTGATTACAGCACGAAAGCCCCTTTCGGCAGTGCGGCCCCCGTTCTCCTGAATAGAGTCGCGGCCACTTTGTGCCGGATTTTTTTTCTTTTAAAGTGAAGGAAATGGCTTATCCACATGCAAAGTAGGTCAGCACCTTAGCAAAGATCTTTTCAAACACTTGGCTTTTTTGAAGTCGTGCTACGAAACTCCTTTTGTTTCTCCTGCCTCTGCCTCTTCCCCCCGCCCTTCTCCTTTCTCCAAAAGGCTCCAGGACATCAGATGGCTCTGACCGACAGCGACAGGAGCGCTGCCCACCATAAGCTCCGTTATGAATCCTGCCCGGCCAGCCCCGCGGGCCAAGAGAGCCCCCTGCGGCCAGGCTGCTCGGGCTGCGCCTTCCCACGCCCGGGCCACCCCTACGACATCTCGGGCCCCGGACCGATCTGCCGCAAAACTGTGTGCCCTCGGCCTCGGTCCCACCGTCTCCGGCGAGGCGGGGCGGCCTGGGGTCGCACCCAGGCCTGGGAGCCCTTGGCTGGAGTCTGCGGTGTTCGTCATTAATCCAAACTTGCAAAAAGTTTTTGCTCCGGCGGGAATCACTTCAGCTGGGCCAGTGCGGTGCTTTGCCCATTTGTTCTGCGTCTCCAGTCCCCCAGGCCCACCCGCAGCAACTGTAGGTAGAAATCAGCGTGAGTTGCATAGGCCTTAAGGATGCTTTTCAGCAGGAAAATATTTGCAGAGTGGTCAGGCCCAGGAGTCGCTGAGAGCCTTACCCCACTCTTGAGGGGCAGGTGGGTCAGGAGGCACCTCTGGCCCCACAAACCAGGCTTCCGGAGCTGAATGAGATGCCTGTTGGCACCGAAAATTGCAGGGCTGGGGAGCGGTGGCCCCGGGGCTGGAGCCCACGTCCGCTGAGGCTGCGGCTTGGCCCCTCGAACCTCTTCGACGTTGGAAGGAAACGGGGAGGTGCCTGTGTGCACGCCTGTGTCCTTCCTGAAGGGGAGACTCGTGAGCGGGATGAATTTGGCCCTGGCACGGGATGATGCGTCCGGAGGCCCCGTGGGTGCTCACCCAAGAGGTGCCTCCTCACGCCTGTATTCGTCTTCTCTGGGCCTGGCGGGAAGGTGTCCCTGTCCCCTCTCCCCTGCCATTCTCAGTCTGGATCCAAAGGACAAGTAATTTTTCCGGAAGCTTGGTGTCTTCAGAGGTCCTGGCAAGGGGCGTTGCTGTAGGCGTTGCGGGGAGTGGTGGCGGGGGTGGGGCAGGCTTGGGGATGCTTCTTTCATTCAGCGAGTCGTTATGCAGGACTTCCCATCTGCCAAGACGCTTCTAGTGCTGAGGCCAAAACGGGCACCCCGCCCTCCCCAGCCTTCACGGTGTGTGCACTCCAGTGAGGGACACAGAGAGTAGACTACGTGATGGGTAAACAGTGGTGGTGGTAACAACTAAGACGAAGTGAGCCAGGGAAGAAGGGTGGGGAGCGTTGGAGAGGCTGCAGGTTTACAGAGGGTCACCGTGACGCGCCCTGAGAACATAATGTGCAAAGACAGGCCCGAGGGAGTGAGGTATGAAGACATCTGAGGAAAGCGTTCTGCCCAGAGGACACAGCAAGTGCAAAGGCCCTGAGGCCCCCAAACCCTGATATATTTGGGGAGTAAAAATGAGAAGCTACGGCTAGATCAGAGCAAGTAAGAGGCAATGTACCAAGGGATTACAGAAAGGTAACGGGTTGGAGAGATGTGTTTGCAGACTTTATGGGGCATTGAGGTAAGAACTTTGGCTTTTATCATGAGTGAGATGGGAGCCATTGTAATTTCTGAGTAGAGAACTGTCAGTGTCTGATGGAGACTTTTGGAAGCAGATGCTGCCAGCAAGGGCCGGTCCCCTCCCCTACCTCCTGCCTCGTTTACTGTTCTTTGCTCAGGAGCTAGAGGGGGCTGGGCCAGACGGGAGGGGAAGTCCTGTCCCTTTCTGCTGTAGGAGGAGGCAAGGTGACAGGAGAGTTCAGACTGGACAGGGAGACTTTGCCCACCGGGCGCTCCTGGGCCTTTGGGAGGGCAGTGGTGCCGGCCCCTGGCCGCTGCCGGGATCTGCCGTCTGGGGACCGGACAGCTCCAGCCGGGGCCCCATCCCGCCCACGACGTTCAAGCGCCCGTACATCCGCACCGCCCTCCTCTTCATTTTCCCACCCTTCAGGGTGTCCGGCTCCCATCCTTCCTGCGGGCTCTCTAATGACTGTGAGATGAGGTGCTGCGCACAGCCGCGGAGCCAGCAGTGTGGGCAGGTCTGAAGATGCTGGATTTCTCACCTCTCCCGCCTGCTCCCTCTCGGTGCCACCTCCCCCCTCCCCTCTTCTCACCCCTTTGCAGAAGAGAACCACAATGCATGTGTGAAGATTGCTTGCCGGCTGGAGCCGCTCCCGTTCTCCCCCTTCCCTGCTCAGAAGCCATGGACTCCCTCCCCACACCCCAGCTCTGCCTGTTTCGGGGTGTCCTGGCACCCCCATCCCTCCTCTCCTGTTTCCCCCTCCACCGTTCGGAGGATTTCCTGGCCCTTTGCTGCAGGGTCAGGATTCCCTGGGCTGCGGAGTGGGGACTGGCTGCTGGGCAGGCTTGGTCCATGATGCACCTGTTGAGGGGGCGGTGCTGGAACCTCCGGGCACGCCGCCCGCTCTGCATTATCTGCCCTGATAGAAGTCATCTTGGGGACGATTATAAAGGTCGTGTGCCTTCCAGGACTCCAGCATGAATGAGCCCAAAGAGACCTACTTGCGTTCATACACACGGCTGCGAGCGGCCTCTCCATTTGGGTAGAAGGGGACCCGCCCTAGGTCTCCCGTTGGTCCCTCCGTCCCCCTTTCTCTCCCACGCACGTCCCGTTGGAGACCTCCAGGCCTAGGCTTCTCCCTTCTTCTCTCAGGAGGAGGCCAGGGAACATGGAGGTCAGGCTCAGCAACTCCTTTCCAGGGCAGGGCGGGGTTTGTTTGTCCGTGTAAATTGCCTCTTTCTTTTTGAGAGAGAACAAGGAGAGAAAATGAAACACTTTTGCCACCTCCTCGTTAGCTCGGAGTCCCAGGTGAGCTGGGGGGAGCTCACAGCTCCTTTTGTGTGGCGGGAGGCCCGGAGCGTCTCCATGGTGATGCCTTGAAGCTTCTCAGAGCTGGGGACCAGCCCCTCTCGGCAGCATCCCGAGCCGCCCGCGTCAGGGACGGGCAGGGGAGAGGGGCCTGTGGGATCAGGGAGCCCTGGCCTGGGTCGGTCCAGGGGCTGGCTGTGGATTCTCGCCCCTGTGCCTCTGCCCCGCAGCTGTGGGTCCTGGGGGCACACCGAGTGTGTGACATCCGTGGTCTTCTAGAACCTGGTTTCATGCTCCCCATGCAGGCTTGTCTCCTGGGGCTCCCCTACCCGTAGCTGCGGTTCGAGCCCCGCCCGGTCTCTTCCTCCCCTTGAAACAACATTTCCTTCTGCCTCTGTGCTTTGGCTCCAGCTGTGCATCTTGTCTGGGCTCCTTCCCTCCCTCAGTATTTCTCCGACTTGGTTCCAGAGCCTCCTTCTCTGAGAAGCCTTCCTTGATTAAGACCTGAGCCCTTGGGGCTCTCCCCCTCTTCTAAATCCAGACCCCCCACCTCTCTGGGCCTCGTTTTCTCCTGCAAACACGTACTGGCTGGAGTTATTAATTCCCTTGCCCGTGCGGGGCCGGCGGTGCGGTGGGAGGGCACGGGCTGGCGTCTGTCACTCCGGGGCTGGAATCCCGGCTCTGGCGGCTGCTGTCTGCGCTCATCGGATGCGCGCACTTCGCCATCCTCCCTCGGAGCCGGCCGGACGCTGTGAGCCTGTTTCTTCACTCAGTTCCCCCGCAGACTTGTGGGGACTACATCAGTTATTGTAAGCGAAGGTGCAGGGCTGGTTGGGGGTCAGGTGAGCGGCAGGCACGGCCCCTGCCCACTGCCTCCCTCCCCTCCGCAGGTTTCGGTGCTACCGTTTGCCCCCAGCACCTGAATTTTCCACCTTGTAGTCCCTTCTTGGCACATGCACCTGACGAATGATTTATCTGTTGTACGGATTCACTTGATGTTTCTTTGGGGGGCTTGCAGGCGACGGGCTTGGTCTGATCCGTCCATCACTGTGCTTACCACAGGGTCTGGACAAGGAGGTGCCCAAGTACCGTTTGCTGACGGACCATCTGAACGCAGGTTAGGGCCGCTCCGCTATGAGACCCTTTTCTCCTGGAACGCAGGCTCTGGTGTTTTATGCCTTGAGTCTCCGTGGAGCCTTGCATGTGGCAGGTGCTCTGTGAGTGGCTCATTAGAGTACGGTCCTTGGCTGAACGTTTTGCCGTTCAGGACCGAGTGACCACAGAAAGGCTCCCCTGGGTGATTCTAGGACTGAAGAGGGCCCCCTTGTTTAGAATGACTGGGGGGCGGGGAGCGATCTGCGGTTTGAAGACAGAGGGGCAGACCAAACAAACCCCTCGGTGTTTCTTCCGATCCTGGAGGTACGGTCTCCAGAAGCTAGAAGCACTTTGTTCTGGAATATTTTAGCCCCAGAGAGAGCACACCTGGGGGCAGATCCAAGAGAGGGGGCCTCGAGCTCCGGGACAGCCGGGCTCGGAGGCCGATGGCCAGAGCTAATTCCCAGGAGCGTTGCCGAAGTTGGGACAAACTCAATTTTAAGCTAAGTGGAAATATTTTTGTTTGAGTTAATGTACATCGGATGTGGCGAACACACAGAGTTATGACTACGCACTCTGGAAATGTGCGGTCCGATCCGCACGCAGATTAGTTTTCAGCGAAAAGACACTGGCAGGCGCTTAAATGCATTGACTTGTTGAGAACGTCTAGATTTGGATACAAACGCACTGGAACGCTCCATCAGTTTGGTGTCTCAGCCCGTCCGCACGGAGAAGCTATTGATTTTAGTTGATATGCATTGATTCCCAGAAAACGGGACGGCTTTTGAAAATGAACTTCCAGTAATTTCAGGGAGAAGCTGGCGGGTTGGTCTCCACGCGAGGCTGACTTGTTTTGTTAAACGCGTCTCCACGCCTCGGAGGAACGGAGCAGCAGACAGATATCTTCGTATGAATTAAAATGCATTGATTCTTGGAGGGAAATGATGGTCTCTGTTAAAAGCTTTTTTGGAGATGTTAGCGCCCCTTCCTTCCTGCCTTCTGCTCTCCCCAAAACGGCGGCGGTTTTCAGAGCCCATCTGAAGCTGGAGGTGGTGGTGGGTGGGCAGGGCGGGGGAAGGGGAGCAGGAAGCCGCTTCTCTCCAGCCAAGGGAACGTCGCAAGGGTTCGACCTTGCTGATCTCGTAAGCAGACAGACAGGTGCCCAGGTAGGGGCTGAGGGAAGGCGAATCGAAGGTCCCGTTGATAAAGAAAATAGTGGGGCGCCTGGGTGGCTTCGGTGAAGCATCCGACTTCAGCTCAGGTCATGATCTCACGGTTCATGGGTTCAAGCCCTGCATCAGGCTCTGTGTGGACAACCTAAAACCATGGAGCCTGCTTCCAATTCTGTGTCCCCCCCTCTCTCTGCCCCTCCCCTCCTCTCTCTCTCTGAAAAAAAAGAAAAGACAATGGTGCTGAAGAGGAGGGGGCCTGGGGTCAGGTGTGGGGTGCAGAAGTGAGGGAGAAGTGAGGTGCGCGTGCAGCCTTCGGTCTCTTGGTCCACGGCCTCTCCGTGTCGGAGGGGAAGTGAGTCGATGCTGATCGCGGAAACCACGCAGGAGTGAGCCATCTCACGTTCTTACCTTCTGAATGAGCTGGACACGAACCAGAGGTGTAATTCAGGCATTTATCACCCTCATTAATGCATCACTCCCATGGGGTGTGCAGACAGCACGGCTGGAAAAATGGTTCCAGGAGCCAGGAAGGAAGCAATTGGCCCGGAACTTATCTTTCATGTGTTGAGACTCCCTGGATCTTTCTGGAGCAGAGCCACTTGGGACAAGTCTGAGAGTCGATCACGGACTTAACTCCTCTTTAGCCACTCCTAGCTCCTCCTCAGCCCCCAGAGATACCGTGGGCGGGTGATTAGATCCTTGGGCGGCTGTGTGTTGGGGTTGAAAGTGCCGACCAGCTGCCCGTGGAAGCCACGCCTTCTCCAAGGGGACGGAAGGGAAGCGGCGGAGGGAAGACCTTCGTGGGGGGGTCAGCTGTGAAGCCACCTGCTTCCACCTCTGCAGCGGCTGTTACCCGTCAGGGGCCATGGCTCCGTGTCTACGTACCCCCGACGGCAGACTCTCTCCCCTTTGCTCACGTCTACACCACCGCTTCACCCTCTTCCACTCGCCCCTACCTGCTCTGCTTCGCAAAGGGGATGGCCTAGACTGGGAAGCGGAGGATCAGTGCGCTGGAAGGGATTTTTAGAACTCTTCAGTCCAACCCACCCTCCCCGCCCCCCTCTGAAGTTTTGCCCTCTTACCTCTGCAACATCCTTTGCCAAATATGGTATTGGCGTGAATGCCTCTGACCATGGACTGCGCATCACCTCCCATGTGTCTTTTCAAATAGTTCCAGTCCAAACCTAAATGAGCCTCAACCTGGTGGCTTGGTCCGGTCCCCTGGGGTAGCACATGGGCGGTCTTCTTCTCCTGCATGAACGTCTTTAGACATTGAAGATAGTTAGTGTCCCCATCGAACCTCCCTGTCTCCAGGCAAAACGCGCTGGGCTCTTCAACTCTTTCTAATCCGGCACAGTTTCTCTTCATCGCATGCAGGACCAGGTACGTGATGCGCGTGAGCCCCGAGGACAACGTGGAAGTGTGGGGCCCTGTGTTCGAACATTACTAGCGCTTTCAAGGTGACATGAGGACCCTTCTGAGTGACTAACACAGCCCTCGCCGTAGGGGACCTCTTTTCCAGATGCCGTCTGCAGTGTCCTTCTCAGTGACGTTCCAGGGTTAGTCTGCCCAGAAGCAGAGTGACAGTCACTTTTTTTCTAGATGTATCCATTAGTGTTATCGAAGCGATTGATGAGCACATGAACTTTACCGGCAGTCAGAGCGCCCAGGTGAGTCATACTCAGCATACCGTCCGTCCGCTGTAAAGTCTGGGTGTGATCCGTACCCGCGGGGGCCGACCTCCCCCCTCACTTTCCTGCAGCCGCGAGAATCTGTAGTGCTGAACTTTGTTTGCACCTAGGACCCGTCTCGGGGCGTAACCACATGATTATCGTTAGGCCATTTTTCACTCATTCAATCCTTAGAGTAACATTTACCAAGTGCCTCCTGTGTGATAGGCGGTAGGATACAACGTTGAATGAAACCTGACCTTGACCTTAAGGAGCTTTCGTTTAGAAAAGGTATTTAAGCCATAATTACATGACAATGTACGAATTCCTACGATAGGGACGTACTATGGGAGCGAAGATGCTGGGAAGTCGTGGAAGGCTTCAAAGAGGAGGCGTTTGAGATGCGCCTGCAGGGGGAGCAGAGGTTTGGCAGGTGGGAAGGTGAGGAGGGAAAGCCCAGTTTCACCGGCCCGGTTTCCTCCCGAGACCCTCCACCTCATTTCTCTTGGCCGTTCTTCCAGGGCAGCACCGAGGGACTTGGCCCTTGTGGCTCCCCGCCACCCCCAGATTTCCGCAGCCGGTTCCGTCTCCGGGGCCCAGGCAGACCCCATGCCTTGATGGGAAGACATGGCTGAAGTTTTTTGCTGCAGTTTTAATTTCTTGACATCATCTGGGTGCGTTGGGAAAAATGAGATCTAATAATGAATGATTACAACTCTCAAGTTAAGTCTAGTTGGTTGACTAATCAATTTGGTTAAGTGAAAATCCATAGCAAATGAGTCGACCGCAGTATGACATTTCTCCATCCAATTTAAATTAAAATCACCAACCATAATAATTTCACAATTACTCAGGGAGGGCGCACTGGAGACTTGACCCCCGGAGCAGAGAAATTGCAAATGCCGCCGAGAATGGGCTCAGAGCGAGGTGATGGGGAAGTCACTGAGCTGAACTCTGCCTGAACCGCTCAGCCTCCTCAGAGGATGCCCAGCGGTGGTTTTACCTTCTTGGGGGCACCTGCTCCTCCTCTCCAGGGAGGCGGGTTTGGGGCCTCCCGCCTAGAAAGCCCACAGGGACCTCCTCCAACGAGAGAGAAGGGTCTCTCTCCTCCAGAGAAGATGGTGGGGCAGAGGTGGGTGTTGTCTTTGCATGTGAGATTCTCCAAGATTTAGACTGTAAACTCCTGGGCAGCGGATGCCGTGTCTGTTTATCAGGAGTTAAGAGTGCTAAGTGGGTGCAACAGGCAATTAATGGGTTTTTGATAATGAGGGTGAGGACGACAGAGCGAAGGGAAGGGTTAGATTCTACGTCACGTGGTAAACGTTTATTTGCTAGGTGTCCCCTCTCTACCGGGCGTGGCGTTGGGCACCATGGAGTGAGAGACGCTTAAACATGTAGCGCTTTCTTCCGGGAGTTCCTAACCTCCTGTGGGGCCTGAGAGATAAACACCGATGGGAATACAAGGTGGAATGTCATCAGCATGTAGTAAGAAACTTGAAAGATAAGAACGTTTTGGATCAGGGAACCCCATGCCGACATCTTGTCTGCCGGTTACGTCATCTGTAAAAGGCACTTATTTAGCAACAGAGCCGGCTCACCAAGCGCTCAGCCGAGTCAGGCGGCTGATACCGGTAGTGGCCCCTCAGTCGGCTCTCTCCCCTTCTACAGCCATAGAACTTCCAAGTGTCAGTTGAACATGTGGCTGCCTGGAATCAAGACTACATTTCCCAGGACCCTTTGCTCAGGTGGTCACATGATGAGGTCGAGCCAATGGAATGCAAGTTCAGGAAGCTTCCAGGAAGTGCTTTTAAAGGGAGGCGTCAGGGTCTCCTCTTCCCCTTACTTCTGTCCTGCTGGCAGGAATCGGCACCATGGATAGAGCGGGAACAGTCAGCCTGGAACAGGAAGGGACGTTGGAAGTGGAGGCCACCCAGGCAGAGCAACAAGATGGAAGGAGCCTGGGTTCTGACCATGTGATGTGCATGCCGGCCCCGACTGCTGAGCTCGGAAGCAGAAAACAAACATCTGTCCAGCTGAGACCACTGGGTTTTGGGTTAGCTGTCCCTCCAGGCTGAGCCCAGTTCTCATTAATCCAAGCGAATTGCTGCATATAAAGCACGTTGCTTAGTGCTCAGCGTACAATAAATGCTTAAGAACTGGTGGCCCACACTAGTGTTTTCGGTCCTTCCTCTCAAGGAAACAGAAGACCAGGTGACTCTGAGCTGCAAGGTGCCTGCCTTGTTTCTACGGGGGCTCTCGGCAGAGACGCTCGACCTTCAGGGTCACGGTCAAGGCCCAGCTCGGCACCCCCGCCTCCTCCCACAGTCCACTCTTCTTGTACTCGAAGCTTACCACCCCCGTCCCCTCACTTAAATCCTGCTGTCACCAGCTCAGCCATTACTTACGGAGAGCAGCAGCAGCAGCAGCCCAGGAGAAGTATGGGCAGAGAGTCAGGTCCTCTGGATCAATTTGTAATTTTTCTTGTGGCGGCGAGAGGAGCGTGAGCGATGTGTGCACTAAATTCCCAGCATGGCAGCAGCGTCGCAGCGAGTCTTGGCTTGAATTATTTATCTTTGCGTGGGTGGGGCCCTGGCGGGGGTGGGGGGGACGCCGGGTGCGTGTAAGTGCTCCCCAGCTTAGGCGGCCATAGGGCTGGGGGCAGGGGCGGCCAGCTTGCCGTAGGAGAGGGCGGGGCTGTTGTGCGCGCAGGCGGGCCAGGACGCGCTCAGTTTCTGGGCACACAGGTGTCAGAAAGTCACCCCTCTGCACTGCTGGGAAACTTAGTCGAAAAATGGCAAAGCTATTGGCCCAGAAGTAACCATCGGCTCTTTGCCTGTTATTGGGTGTGTATGTTGGAGGCGCCAGGACAGAGTCTGTCCCCTATGGAGAAGCCACAGGAGAAGGCAGCGTGGGGGCCTCCGGGCTGTGGGCGGGGTCATGGCTACTGGAAGTGTCACTTACTGGATGTGTGAGTTTGAGAAACACTAGTGCTCACCGGTATTTCCAGACCGCTCCCCTTTCCTGTTCACGTGGACGAGTTAGCCAGGATCGTGTGGCTAGTTCTGGACACTAGAGTGTAGCCAGAAACGCTGTGCGATCGCTTAAGGGGTGGTGTGTGTGTGTGTGTCTCTCTCTCTCTCCCTCCCTCTGGAGCTCTGAGATGGCCATGTCACAGTCTGGTGGCACCAGCAGCCGGGTCCCTGAATGACAGTGTGGACGATAGCCCGCGCCCGACCGCGCTGGGCGGCCCGTGAGTGAGAGGCGAGTTGGTTGTCTTAGGTGGCTGAGATTCTGGAATTCCTGGAGCCGGAGCACAGTCTCATTGATCCCGATAAAAGGCACAAACCGAAGGGGTGGGCGGGGCCTGTAGCCTCAGCAGGAAGCCAAGGTTAGCAAACCAGAGGTCGGGTCTGGATGATCGCTAGATCCTTATGCATGCGGCTTGGGCGGAGGAGAAGCCGATAAAGGACGCCCACACGTGGACCTCGGGACGGGGGAGGCCAGCGATGCCGGTGGTGGCAGTCAGGTGATAAGACCTGAGGGTGTGCCTGGGACCGACGCCATGTCACCCTGACATTCTGCTGCAAACAGGTCGCAGAGGGCAGGCTATGGTTAGGATCTTCAGGCCAGGGGAGCGATTCTAGAACCTTCCCCAGACCTTATGGACTGAATTGTGTCCCCTTTCACCAAATTCATGTTGAAGTCCTAACCCCCAATGTGACTGTGTTTGGAGACAGGACCGTTAGGGACTTAATCAATGTTAACTGACACCATAAGGGTGGGCCCTAATCCAATAAGACTGATGTCTTTATAAGAAGAGGACGAGAGACCGGAGATCTCTGTCTCTCCGGACGCACAGAGAACTATGGGAGCACACAGCGAGACGGTAGCCATTCGCGAGCCAGGAAGAGGGCTCTCCCCAGCAACTAGCCCTGACGGCCCCTTGATCTTGGACTTGCAGGGTCCAGAGCTACAAGAAAACAGACTTCTGTTTCTCAGGCCACCTTCTTCCTCTTCTGTGGTGATTTTGTTCTGACAGCCCGAGCTGACGAGCACAGACCTAGGACTTGTGACCTGACGTGCCCTTCTCCACCCAGCCCCGCTCTCCCGGGGGTAAACTTTGTGCAGGGAGCCAGATGTTTTGAGGTGGAGAGGAGAGCGAAGAGAGGGGAATCATGAAAATATTAGCACCTCCTTGCACTTCTAACGATGTGCTCCCCCATTTACGACACTGGATTTCCCTCCTAGACTGTAGAATAGGGGTTCGTACCCCGGGCTTACCGGTTTTATCCATTTGTTCGGCAACATTTTTGAGCATCTACTGTGTGTTGGGGCCCGAGGCTGGGTTTTGGGGTGCAGAGGTGACTGGACAGCACCTGCCCTCACGTGGCTGAGTGAACTGAGGTCCCCAAGATAAGCTACTAGCTCAGTGATATGGGGCTGGTGGGGACGCGACCCTGGGTGTTAACTAGCTTTGTGCCTGCTGCCTGGCAAAGAGGAGCGAAGCAGAGAGTTGGGCTGTAAGAGACTCGGGTGACCCTCGCGTCGCAGGGAAAGCCGGCTCTTCCTCGTCCCCGGGACACCGGGGTGCAGCCTCACACCGAGGCAGCGTGTCCGGCCATCGGCAGCCCGAGCTCCGGTCAGTCTCCGCCTTGTTCTTTGCAGGCAGAAGCTTCACTGTGCCTGGAGCCTCGCACCCACGCACCTCAGGAAAAGCTGACTTCTCCCAGTTTCGAGGGTGTCTCATGTTAGCAAGTCACACAATCAATCACACTCTGTCTATTCTTCTTGCAATTCTAACTAGTGAAACGCATGAGAGCCCACAGGCATTCTTGGATTTCACACCCTAAAATGAGCCCAAAGAGGGACATGCAGTGTTTTTGAGAGGCGTTATTGTGTAAGTATGTGATGCCGGGAGCTGCCGCAGCCACTTTGTGACCATGAGGACACAAACTAAAGAACAATTGCACTAGGCTGAGCATGGCATAATGGAGCGAGGGAAAGAACCGGTTCTTGATGCCAATCAACGGGATTACCAGGGCTGCTCGGTACATCGCATGATGAATACTCTCATTGTGTACGCTCTTGTGGGTTGGGCATTTTATTACTTGTGGCCAGAGTCTTCCCAACTCATGCAGGCGGAAACAGTCGGCCAGCATGTGTGTGTGAGGTCCCGCTGTCTCCACCACTGGCTCCCTGTGTGACTTGGGCAGGTTTCGTGACCTTTCTGGGCCCCGGTTTCCCCCTCTGTAAAATGAGGGTCGGGATGAGACTCCATTCTGGCTCCACCTGTTCGAATCACACACTCAGCACTGGGGTCTGTACCCGGGCGGTGGGGGGAGGTGCAGAGAAGGGTAAGAAGTATAGACTGGGGTTAGAGGGGAAGCCGGGGGAGGGAAGAGGAAGGAGAGGGAGGGGGCCGCCCTCTGACTGTCTGGAGGAGGAATGCGTGTGGGAGGCAGGACGGACGGTCCCTGCAGCCATCCCAGACCAGCCTCTTGCCCTGACTCTTCGGGCCTCTGTCCGTCACCTGTGTCTCCCGTGGCCCATGTCAGCCTGCACATGGTTTGCTCACAGCCCTCTGCGCCTGGCACCTCTCGCGTGGCTCTGTCAGCCTTCCTGCAGGGGTGGGGATGGGCAGATCTTGCTGGAGGTGGCTAAAGCCAGGAGGACAGGGGCCGTGGGCGTCCACAATAGAGTCCGAGCTGCCAGGGTCGGCATCGGCTGGACCCCCAGCAAAAGCAGACGCAGCTCCCCCCCGCCCCCCCGAGATCCAACGAGTCGTCAGGGCTTTGTGCCCTTGGTGCCTCCCTGCCCCTTGTCGCCCTCACTGCGGTGCAGGGCGGTGAGTCCACGTCACAGAAGTGGAGGCCGAGGCAGAGCAGGGGGAGCGGTCTTGACCAGGGTCACACAGCCGGTAACCAGGAAGCGGGGACCCAAGCTTAGGTTTCTCCGACAGCGTTCCCAATCCCGGCCTGGCCTGCCCCCGAGTCCGTGGGTCACTGGGCCCACTCACTTGTCCAGCGGGCTCGCCTGCCCCTGTCCCGTGCCCGAGCCGCCCCGCGGCCCCCGGCCTCTCCAGCCTCTGCCGGGGCTCTCTTCCTGACAGGGCGTTTCTTCCGCCTCCTCTGCCCCCTTCTGTCCGTCCAGTCACACATCTGTGCTCCTCCAGGCTCAGCGACACGGCTAGCTTGGCTTCTGTGTCTGCAGGGACGTGTGCTTCCCCCTGCTCCCCGCCTCCTCCCCCCAAACAAAATAATACCCAACAAACAAACTCTTTCCCTTATACTTATAGGTCTCGATATCCGTTTTTTTCCACTCAATATTCATCAACTATAATTGAGCACTTATTATGTGCAGATATCGTGAAGGTGCTAGAGATATCAGGAGTGAATCTAAATGGCTTTGGGGCCAGCCTGCCCAGAGTTACGGTCAAGTGCACTTTTCCTACTGAATCCTGCTCTCTCTCTCTCTCTCTCTCTCTCTCTCTCGGTCCCTCAGTGCCGTGTTGCCGGCGATCTGAAAGCAAGTGTTAGAGTGCCCAGGACGATGTCTGCCGTTAGGAGGTGCTGTGTGGAATAAATAGGTAATGAACTGGGGTAAAGGGTCATGAGGGGCAAGGTCAGGACAAGAGGTTCATTTCAAGGTCAGGCGGCCTGTTGCTGCATCCTCGGAAGGTGCTGAATTGTGTAATAAACGGTTCTCCAGCCCAGGGCCCTGGCGAGGGCAGCTGACGTGCCCCGAGGCCCGAGGCCGGCGCCCAGCCCACGGCCATGTTGGGAGGACACGTTATGAATGCAAGGTGTAGGAAATAGAAATTATTAACCTCGCTGATAGGGACGGAAACGCCTTTGTGTGGCTGCAGAGTCGGGAAATTGCGCCGAGGCGATGCATTGCAAATCAACCCGCGCTCCGCAGAGACGGACGGGCTTTTGTTCTCCGGGCCCCGAAGTTCCGTGGGCAGCATTTGTGTGCCCGCCGCCGAGGCCCTTCTGGGAGGAGAGAGAAGCCGGTAATTTCGTGGCTGATTGGCAGAGTGTCCGGAGCCAGTAAAGATCTTGTTTTCTTGCCGAAGCGCTCACCAGCCCAAACCTCAGCTCCTCAATTCTATCCTTCTTTCTCCTCGTGATCTCACCCCTCCTCCTACTTCTCCATTATGGGGAGAAGCGAAAGCAGAGGCGTGCCTCCCCCCACACAGGCGGTCCCGTGTGGACCAGCGGTGGCAGGGTCCTGTGAGGACAGAAGACAGCTGCCCAGGGACCCTGGACTTGACTCCGGGCGTCCCGTTAGCTTTGCCACAATCCACAGAGATAGTTCCGGGGCCACTTTGTTCCCGGGGATTGGTGTTTACACCGCCATGACCGCGCCCCACGTCCGTGCAAGGTTTTCATATTGTTTGTTCCAATATTAAGGATGAGGCTGCGTGACTTGTCCGAGGTCTCAGGGCTGTAAAGCGCGGCTCTGCGGTTTGAACTTGGGTTGGTTGAATTTCACAGGCTGTGGCCTTGGGTGTCCTGAGCGCCCCGTCCTGTGACCTCTCACTCTTGTTCATGGGCCCCTTGCTGATCAGAGGTGCCCTCCGGGGAGCACCGAGGACCCTCCTGCCGGGTTCTCCGACTGCTCATTCTGAAGGCACCGTGCCGTCTTGAAGGTGTAACAGTCGTGTCTAGCTTAGAAGTTGAATGGACTTTTAAAAGTTCTTGTGGAAATTCCAGCTCGTTAATGTACGATGTGATGTTAGCTTAGTGATTCAGTACACACACCGCCTGGTGCTCCTCCCTACCCCGTCTCCTGTCTCGCCCACCCCCCACTGACGGTTCTGCTGGTTCTAGAGTTCAGAGTCTGCGTCTCCGTTTGCCTCTCTTTTTCCCTCTGCTCATTTGTTCTGTGTCTTAAATTCCACACATGAGTGAAAGCATATGGCATCTGCCTTTCTCTGACTTACTTACTTTGCTCGGCATTCTAGGTCCTTGCACACGGCGAGATTCCATTCCTTTTTGTGGCCGAGTGATAGTCCAGTGTGTGTGTGTGGGGGGATAGATAGGCACCGTCTCCTCGTCATCCAGCCATCAGCTGAGACTCCCTCGGCTGCTTCCGTAAGGGGTATCGTGAACGATGCTGCGATGAATGTAGGGCTCCGTGCATCCTTTGGAAGGAGTATTTTCGTTTTCTTTGGGTAAATATGCAGTCGTGCAGTTGCCGGGTCACAGGGCAGTTCTATCTGCAACTTTTCTGAGAACCCCCACTCTGTTCTCCAGAGCGTCTTCACGAGTGTGCGTTCCCACTAACAGTGCATGAGAGTCCTTGTTCTCCCCGTCCTCGCCAAGACCCGAGGTTTCTTGTGTTGTTGAGTTTAGCCATTCTGACAGGTGTGAGATGATATCTCATTGTAGTTTTTTTTTTTAATGTTTATTTTTGAGACAGAGACAGAGACAGAGTGCAAGTGGGGGAAGGACACAGAGAGAGACACACAGAACCGGAAGCAGGCTCCAGGCTCTGAGCTGTCAGCACAGAGCCAGACACGGGGCTCGAACCCACAAACATGAGATCATGACCTGAGCCGAAGTAGGATGCTTAACCAATTGAGCCATCCAGGTGCCCCCGTAGTTTTTTTTTTTAATGTTTGTTTATTTTTGAGAGCAAGCAGAGGAGGGGCAGACAGTGAGGGGGACAGAGGATCTGAAGCAGGCTCCGCACTGACAGCAGAGACCCCGATGTGGGGCTTGAACTCATGAACCACGACATCATGACCTGAGCCAAACTGACTCAGCCCCTGACTTAGTGGCCGACTGAGCTTAGCTGACTGAGCCACCCAGGTGCCTCTCTTTATAGTTTTGAATTGTAGGAGGTTGAACGGACCTTTGTGACTCTGTGATTTATTCCCTCTCCCTCACACACCCATCTCACAGATCATCAAACTCGGCCCAGAGAATTTAGGAACTGGCCCAAGGTCACAGCCTAATGGCAGGCCCAGGCCATTATTCCCCGTGCAGTGTTCTGTCCCCTTCATCTGCGGTAGACTAGCTTTGGTTGTACCAGATACCCCCCAAAGAATGACCTTTACTCCCTGCTGGAAAATAAATCAGAACCAAGCAAATCAGATGTGAAAGAAAGCAGAAGGTACTGAAGCCCCACAGGGTTAGGGACCAAGGCTCTCTGTATGTCATCACTTTGCCACGTGTAGCTTTCTTCCCAAGTTCACCTCATGGTCCAAGATGGCGTCTGGGGCTCCAGCCATCACATCCCGCAGCTGGAAGGAGGTGGCTCTTTCCTTCTGGATGACTTTCTGGAAGTTTCACACAGGACTTCTGTCTCACTGGCCAGAAGTTAGTCTCTGGCCATACAAGGTACACGGGAGGCTGGAAACTGGTATCTGGTAGCCGGGTGCCTAGTGAAAAGTCAGGACTTGGGGGTTCTGTTCCTGAGAAAACAGGAGGGAGCGTCCACTGGGAAGCAGGCAGCACCTTCAGAGCAGCTCCGACACCGTCCTCCCCATCTGTCCTCTAGGAAGTTCCCAGCCGGGAGGGAAGCCGCATCAATAGTTCTTGCTGCAGAAAAAGCAAGTTTGTTTTTTTCTTTTCTTTTCCTTCCTCCTTCCGATAAAAGTCTGGCTCTGCAAGGGGCTTGCGTCGTGGGACTTTTGAATATAATGCCACCTAGCATGGTTATTTGCTTATCTATTTATTGGTACTCCTCTATTTTTAGTCCAAACCAAAGACAACATGGGTCTCACTTTGGTGCCTTCCTGCGTCTTGGAAAACGTGAGGACACGAGGGGTCGAGGTTTAGGTCGCCGAAGGAAGACGTGCTCCGTGGGCGTGCGTCGGTGTCTGGATGCGTGTTTCCAGAAGGGAGGGGCAACCTCCACTCATGCATCCCGGGACGGCCCCAGTCTCGGCTCCCGGATGGAAAGGCGTGAAACCCTGATTTTGCTCGTGCTCCGACTCTTCGAGTAACAAAGAGCCCGGGCTGCTGCTTTGGACGCCGGGAGGCAGCGAGGGGCTCCGTGGAGAGAAACCGAGTGTGAAGCATCCTAGAGATGGGTGAGTCCAACCACCTGCTTCTGTGGAGACAGAAACCCCGAGGCCCAGAGACGTTACAGGTTTGCCCAAAATTTACAGAGGTGTGACTGGGAGGCCGCCCTGACCCCTGGGCCAAGGCTCTTTTGCCTCTACCTGCTCTCCTCGAAATACTGAGATTTTATATTGTTCTCTGGCCATTGAGGGTGTGTGACTACTGTTTCCCCAACTGAAGGCTCTGAACCTATTCTATTCGAAGCACCACGTAAGTCCTTGGTGTAAGGAGCAAACAAAGGTAAGTAAGACACCGGTGTGTCTCCTGAAGAATTTGTGGGGGCGTCTTGGTGGCTCAGTCGGTTGAGCGTCCGGCTTTGGCTCAGGTCATGATCTCACAGTCTGTGGGTTCGAGCCCCGCGTTGGGCTCTGTGCTGACAGCTCAGAGCCTGGAGCCTGTTTCAGATTCTGTGCCTCCCTCTCTCTCTTACCCTCCCCTGCTCGCACTGTCTCTCCCTCTCTCTCGAAAATAAATAAAAACAGGGGTGCCAGGGTGGCTCAGTCGGTTGAGCATCTGACTTCGGCTCAGGTCGCGATTTCACGGTTTGTGGGTTTGAGCCCCGTGTCGGGCTCTGTACTGACAGCTCAGAGCCTGGAGCCTGCTTCAGATTCTGTGCCTCCCTCTCTCTCTGACCCTCCCCTGCTCACACTGTCTCTCTCTGTGTCTAAAAAAAAAAAAAAGAAAGAAAGAAAAGAAATAACAACATTAAAAAAATTAAAAAAAAAAAAGAAAAGAATTTGTAGCCCCTGGAGGAATGGAGCTCCTCGCTGGGAAGCAGACAGAGGCACTGAGGGGCACACGGACGTGTTTGTGCTGGCCGCTGGGGACAGGCTGATGGGTCTGGCTGGGGTGAGGATGTGGAAGACCCCATGGCGAGGGTCCTTGAAGGGGAGAGGGATGGAGAGACGAGGAAGCCTGGATCAGGTGGAGGTCACAGACGGAGCCTGAAAGTCTCACTGCTAGCTAACGCCTCCCTGCCCGGGGTACCGTTTCTGGCATTCGGAGGGCTCGCTAGGACCCGAACAGAAGCCCAGGAGGGTCTCCTCGGCCTCCAGGAGCAGTTCCAGTCCTCACTTGTCGGGTGCTTTTCCTGGCCCTGAGTGGCCACTAAAATGCCCGAAGGAGACCCGGCACAGCTTGGTCTCGCCAAGACCGGGTGAGCAGAATCTCAGGAGCAGTGCTGAGGGGCCTGTGTGGTCAGCGCTCCCTCAGTGATGCTGATGTACAAGAGGACACTCTATCTTATTTTTATTTTAGTTTTTAAAATTTATTTTGAGAGAGAGAGAGACAATGAGTGGGGAGGAGCAGAGGGAGAGAATCCCAAGCAGGTTCTGCGCTGTAAGCACGGAGCCGGACACTGGGCTTGAACCCGCAAACCATGAGATCAATATCTGAGCTGAAGCCGGACGCTTGACCGACGGAGCCACCCAGGTGCCCCAGACGAGGGGACCCTTCGGAGCTAAGGGAGGCGGTGCAGGAGGCAGGAGGAGGTGTGGTAATCGGCTCAGCTCTGCCATGAAGCCTCCGGACGGAGGGGACCCGGTAGGAGAACTGAGCCCCCGGGTCCCCGGCTCCCCGGGACTCACCCCTCACTTTGCAGATGAGGACACAGAGACCCAGAGCAGCGGGGAGGCTTCCCGGACCGGCCCCCCAGCTGGTTACAGAGCGCCGTGGCCCGCACCCCTCCCCGCCGGCTCCAGGGCCACGGTCACCCGACGGGCCACCTCCCTCTGCCGGCTGCTCAGTCTGCATCAAAGCCTCTATGCGCGTCGAGCAATGAGAAAAAGACTCTTTGTGGCCGTGGGCGACTTTCTTCACTTGTGTGCAGGGGGAGGTCCGGCTGTTTCCACGAGTGTCACTGAGGAAGTTGCCTGGCCCGCATTCTAGCTCGTCTTTCTGCTGGCTTCTGAGGCGGGCACGTGGGGGCCGGGGCCCCAGTTAGGGCGGTAACGGTGGGGGCGGACTTATCACTCTCCATCCCTGTTCGGTGGTGGGGATGGGGACCAGCAGTCCTCCGCGAGTGACAGGCCCTGGGCGGGCAGGAAGGACGGAGGGAGATTGCTCCTGTCGGGCTGAGCTGAATGTAGCAAAGGATGCCCCGGGGTAAAGGGACAGCCGGCAGCTGCTGCCTGTCGCTAGTCGATTTCTTGGCCGTGGTGAGAGGCATCGCTTGCTCGTCCTCCCTGGGAGACGGCGGAGTCCAGGCTTGTCCTGTTTCCCTCCTTACACACTCCCACGAGCCCCGTGCTCCCGCTCGGAAATCCTTTGTCAGGATATCTGCAGTAATTTGCTCAATGTCTGTTTCTTCTGACAAACGGGGGCCTCCCCGAGCGCCCGGCTTGCGCCCACGTACCCTCAGCGCCTCGCACAGGGCCCAGCAAGCAGCAGGCACTGCATCCACATTTGCAGCTGATGCGGGAGGCTCACCAAAGGGAGAGACACTCAGGCGGACCGTTGGGACGCAGGTTCTTGTCAGATTCTGTCCCCGATGCTCTGTGGGAGCGTGATCAAGTCGCCGTCTCTCTGTGCCTTGTGTTTCTCCAACAACCACGATAAAAAAAACTAAATTGCAGGAAGCATCACGGTCTGTGTGTCATGTCTGACTCTTATCAGTTAGCTGAGTTTTGGGGTTCCCGGTTCTAGTTCCAGATCTGCCTCCAGGGAGGTGGTGGGGCTCAGTCCTCAGAGCAAGGGGTGAGGTACTTAGGAGAAGCCCTGACCGGCCACGCACTGGATGGTCTCATTTACAGAAGGGATGGCAGGGTTTCCCCGGGGGTGCAGGTGGTTGAGCGTCTGACTTCGGCTCAGCTCTGTGCTGACCGCTCGGAGCCTGGAGCCTGCTTCTGATTCTGTGTCTCCCTCTCTCTCTGCCCCTCCCCCACTTGCACTCTGTCTCAAAAATAAATCAACATAAAAAAAGCAATATACACAAGGGATGGCCCCCACTTGCTTTAACTGAGGACAGAGCCAAAGTCTGTTCAAGGGAGATTTGGGACCCCAGTCGGAGCTCACAGGGCCACCTGTGCTGTTGCTGAGGAAGGAAAGGCCCGGACAGAACGGGAGCAGGTGTCTAACTAGTGGGGGGCTCGCTCGGAGCTGGCCTTACCTGGACGGAGGTCTGGACTGCACGTCGTAGGAGGATTTCGTCTATCATCAGGGCCACTGGCCGGAGGGGTCTGGGGACAGATCCTGCCCCTGTGCTGATCTCCCCCGATGCCCCGGGGAATGTGTCTGCGTGGCTGCGGATCTGCAGGGAGTGCCCGCTGGAAGCCCGTGGTTGGGAGAGGCTTCTGGCAGGACCCAGGATCTCTGGGCTGCCCTGCTCCTTCCTGCAAGGCCCCGGGTCTTCACCAGCCAGGGACCAGGGACCCCAGTGTCCCCTCCAGGCCCGCCAGGCCCCGCCCCTCTGCCAGCTTGGGGCCTTATCCCTCTTGGCTCTCGGTGGCTCGGGAGGGACCCAGCCCGAATCCTCTCGGCTCCAAGAGAGAAAAGGGAGAACATCTGTTAACACAAATGCTTTTCTAATTTCTTTTTAAATCTCACTCAGCATCTGCGTTAAACAAGGCTGATCGGCTTGTACAATACTTAATTTTGGAACCATTTCTAAAGGCACTTGTGAGCGGGGAGCAATGGGGAGAGAAGCAGCCTCCTGAATCTTTCATAGCGCGCCGGTCAGGAGCGGCCGCCCGGCTCGGTCCTACCCACACGGAGGAGAATAAGCGGAGACAGGATTTCTTAATCACAAATACCTCTGCAGCCCCTCATTAAATCACCGCGTTTCAGAGACGCAGCAGGACGTTTGGGGGAATAAATACTGCAGTCTCCCCGTCCAGAGGATTCTCACATCTGAGCTCTCTCTCCTGCATGTGATCAGCTCCTTCTCGCTCTCTTTTTAAAAAATTTCCACAAATGATTTTAGCTGATGAGTTCAATTAGCGAAGACAGTAGAGCAAAGTTGAAAAGCATTTCTCTGCCCCTCCTCCTCCCCCTTCCCGCGCTTCTGCCTGACAACCATGGAGCCGTATTTCTGCGGTCTGGCCAATGAGAGAGGAGAGGGGAGGGAGTGAAGAGGGCTGGAAAACAAAGCGTTCCGGGGCTGCCATTTAGGAGAATCGTGATAAATGGAGCCTGGGAAGGAGAGGCAGGCAGGGGCGGGGCTTCGTGGGCTGGGCGGGGCTTGGCAGGTGCATCCCGCCTCGGACCACCTGTGGATGTGGGTCCCTATCTCCGGGCCACACCCAGTCTCCAGGAGGACTCGCAATAGGACAAGGCAACTGAAGAAATCCATCTCTTTTCAGCTGCTCTTAAATGGTACAGTGCACCCACTGTGTGTCAGGCCCTGTGCTACATGCAGAGTTAATGCTGTCGTGAAAAATCTAAGGCAGAGCTGCGCGTTCCCGCATCCTCTCCTACTACGGTGGAATCAATCAGTCCATTGATCAGCACATCAAGATTTTAATGAAGAGGTCGTAAACTGGCAGTCCATGGACTAGCTCAAAAACAGTGTTT
This sequence comes from Mungos mungo, assembly GCA_004023785.1. NCBI lineage: Eukaryota > Metazoa > Chordata > Mammalia > Carnivora > Herpestidae > Mungos > Mungos mungo. The sequence continues at coordinate 262,278 of PISW01002154.1, forward strand.
ATGCTAAATAATGTCGGTTGCTTCTTTTTAAAAATAGAATCAATTGCTTCGGTGCAGTGTTTTTAAAACTATGATTTATGACCCCTTAGTGGGTCTCAACATCAGTTTAGAAGGGATCCCAGGTTGCCTATTCTTACATTTTGATTTTGGGAAAAATCTCTCTCTAAGTAAGTTCTTAAGTAGTGTATTTTCTGAGTCTTCCAATGCATGGGGGCTATTTTCTCTTACTTTCATAAATAACCACCACTCTAGGGATGCAAATGGAGGGGGATAGGAAGATAGGATAAGACAGGATGGAAAGAGATAAAATGGACAGAAACGAGGAGAAATGAGAGAAGAGGAGGGAAAACTCAGCACGGACGGCCCACAGTCGGTAAATCGAGCTGCTCATTGCTGGTCTGCCATCTAAAATGTACCTCTCACTGTGAGCACCAAGCAGCGAGCTGGGGGCCTCTGCTCCCAACGGGAGCGCCCCACACCCACACATTTACTGCAGAGCGTCCCTCGACGTGCCCCTTGCATGGGTGAAGGGGGCACTTGCCCCTGGCTCTCCACATGACCTCCATGTTGGAGTCCAGGGGCAGCCAGCGCTGTGGCCGCCGGGGGGCAGCGGCGTCGGTGTCCTGGGGCCCGGGAATGGCCGGCTTTGTCTCCCTCGGATCCTATCTCCCACTCGTGTTTCTTAGCTTCTCCTCAATTCCAAGAGCTCATCAGGCGGCTTCTCATAAAGCATCACCTACTCACGTTGGCCAAGGTTGGCTTCAATGGTTGCAACCAAGAACCCGGCCGTATTTAGAAATTAGGAGCTGTCACATGGAAGGCTGAGGTTTTTGTTTCTTTTGGACGCAAAACCAAGGGAAGATGTAGTTTTAGGTCTGGGTCTCTCTATGGCAGGCCTGTGGCTGATGCCTGAGTCCGCTGTGGCTTCTCTAGCAAACTGTCACAAACTGGGTGGCTTTGTGTCACGGCTGGGCAGGCCGGACCTCCCGGAGGAGCTCTGTGCTCCCTCTGGGGCTCAGGGACAGAATCTCGAGTCCTCGCCTCTCCCAGCTCCCGGTGGCCGCCCTGTCATTCCCGGGCTGGTGGTCACGCCACTTCGGTCTGCCTCTGTCTTCACGTCACCTGCTCCCTGTGTCTCTGTTGTCTCCCGTTGCCTCATTCTGGAAGGACGCTTGTGATGGCGTTTAGGGAGCCACACTCATAATCCAGGATGATCTCTTTATCTCCGGATTCTTTACCTCCGCAAAGACCCTTTTCCCAAATAAGGCCACATCCAGAGGTTTCGGGGATTATGAATGGACACGTGTTCTGGGCGATTTTGACTCCCTGACTTGGGGGCGCCTGCTCCACACCCTGGCACAGGGAGGAGACGCAGGGAGGCAAGGCACGGGTTCCACCCTCAATAGCCTGTCTCCCTGGGCACCGGTGTCCAGAGGAGGCTGGAGTCGTGGGGGGGGGGGCAGCATGGGGCTGCCGGGGCTGCATGGGTTCCAAGGGATTTGGATGAGTAGCAGGGGGTCGGGATGGGCAGTTTCCTAGAGTGGACTGCTCAGAGCGCCAGGGAGCTGGTAGCAAATAGAACAGAGTCTGTGCTATTGTGGAACCCAAGAACCAAAGTGGATGGGCATCAGACAGTGTAAGTGTAATTGAGAATGGGTGTGTGAATCCCGAAGGAAAGGGGTGCCGCTGTTTTCAGTGGGTGGCCAGGGAAGGCCTCTCTGATGATCAGGTGACATGTGAGTGGAGTCTTAAAAGAAGGGAGGGTGAGAGGCACATACGTAGTTCTCGGAATAGCAATCCCAGCAGGGAGACAAGCATGTGCAAAGGCCCTGCGGCAGCCACATGCTTGGTATGTTCAGGAATGGTGTGGCTGAACAGGTTCTAGAAGGCAAGCGGTGGGAGACGAAGACCAGGAGGGGGCTGTGGTAGCGGGCGAGGACTTTTTAAGAGTTGAGGGTCCAGAGAACGTTCCTTGACAAGCCTTTGCAGCCAGGGATCATGAACACAGACGAGGGGAAAAAAGTTTTCAATGTTACTAACCTTCGATTACAAAGACAGGCCCCACCTGCAGCATGGAATCCACAGTCGCTTCGGCGGTACCTGTGACTTTGTCACCAGCGGAAATCACAGATCTTTTCACATCCCATCACAGTTTCTACACTTAATCTTGAAATATTGTCTTCTCCCGGCACTACTTCAAAATTGTGTAATTAGACCTGCCACTAGACCTCATTATTTACTGCATTAATAAAAGCTCGTATATTATGATATCACAAATTAGTTTTTAAAAAATATTTTTATAAGGGCACGTCAATCTAATTTATTTCCTATGTGCTCCTATGTATTTTATTTTATGCATTTAAAAGACATTATTCTGGGCCGAGGTCCAGAGGCGGCAGCAGACTGCCCAGGGGTCTGTGGTGCATGAAAAGGTGAAGGACCCTGTCTTCAAGCCGTTCAGATGTAGCTCCTCCCCCCGCCCCCCGGGCTTTACCCTTCGGCCTCATTTCTGGCCGCCCCGCCCCCCTGCCCCTGTGACCCTCTGCTTCACCCACACGGACCGCCTGCAGGCCTTTGCAGGTGCCGCCTCTCCTGCGGAACGCCCTTGCCCTTCGCCAGCTCCCGCGGGTCCCTCGAGTCCCGGCTTTGCTGGATTTTCACGCAGGACGCCTCCCCCGAGTCCCCGCCGCTGGGGGCGTGTCCTGCTCCGCTCTCCCCCGGACCACCTGCTCCCGGAAGGCGAGGCCCCGGGGCCTGGCAGCGGGGCTCAACGCGCACCGTTTGCTCGGACTCCGAGGACGAGTCGCCTCACGGACTCTGAGACCATCTCGTGATGTGGTTGGTATTTGCCGCCTGTTGTACATGGAGAAAGAGGAGGGGGAGGGGCTGGACAGTGAGGGAGAGCAGAGGAGGAAGGGGCTTGGAGATCTGGGGACAGCGCGGGACCTGCTGGAAGCCCGGGCACTGAGGGGCCCTGGGGCCAGGGAGGGGAGGTCAGGCCTGCTGCCCCTCCTCCCGTCCTCTGGGGGAGGACCGGGAGACTTTGGTCACCGGGTCTGGTCACAATTCTTAGCATTTCACACCTCAGCCTCTTCTCTGAACTTGGAATTCCTGGCTCTTCTTTGCCTTTCCCACCTGGCTGATGCCTTGTTTCTTCAGGCGGCATAAGGGTCACGTCTTGGTTTAATAAAGAGATAGATTTGACCTTCCTCTCTAGCGCTCGTTAGCTGTGTGACCTTGAGCAAGTTTCTTAGACCCCAGGAGCATCACGCAGGTTCCCCACTCGGCTGGTGCCCCGGCAAGGCCCCCTTCGGAGTGACACCTGATTTGCTGTCACCTTCCCGATCTTGCTCATCTTAAGGCCCCCTGCCCATGGCTGCTCTGTGCCGGAGCCCTTCCGGGCTTCCTGCCTGTAGAAACCACACTCACCTTCCCAGGCCCACCTCGAATGTCACCTGCTCTTTTGACATCTGCGATGCCGTGTGGGACCAGCCACATTGCAGCCACTCTGGCCTCCGTTCCCTCACCCGCCTGCAGGGAGTCCCTGGGAGGGGAAAGGCTTGCACACAGCAGGCCCCCCCGCAGGCCGGCTTCCCCCTGACCAGGGTGCTGGGCGAAGCCGGGTCTGTGTGCCGGAGGCCCTGGTCCGGTCTCAGGTAACAGGGCTGGGCGTGCGCTCACCTCTCAAAGGCCTGCGGTCCCCAGGCGCCTGCCCTGCTTTCGTCTCGCCGCGTCCCCTGCAGATCTGTTCTCTCCTTCAGAAGCAACGAGGCTGCAGCCCGGGTCCTCTCCACACCTCGGGCTGCCCTAGGAGCAGGAGGGGATGCTCTTCCAGGACAGCGAAGGGGCCTCTCCATTGGTCGAGCCCTAGGGGGCGGGGCTTGGGGCTCGCCCGGGCTGACGCTCTGGGCAGAGTAAATGCCACCAAGTGGGTTTCCTGACACTGGTCTGGAGGCCCTGCACGCACAGAGGACCCTTTGGGACAGGCACGTATCAGCCTTGTTTGCACCCTTGTGCTTCTCTATTCCGGGTGGTAGGTGTTATTTGCCCCCGTTTTACAGACTAGGAAACTGAGGCCCACAGAGATTAGGGATTTTCTCCAGGTCCCATAGCTTGTGAAGGTCACAGCCAGGATTCAGAGTTTTGCTGGTCGGCCTTCAAAGCCTGAATTCTTCCCATTCTGGCCCTCTTTCTGTGCACCCTGCCCCTCCACCAGTAAGGAAGACGCTGGGCTGCGGCGTCCTCTTGGGAGGCAGGAGTGCGGCTGGCGCGTCGGGTTAGGTGCACCGGGACGCTGCTCCCACCTGCACAGCGCAAACGAGGTGGAGGAGGCCAGGGGCTCTGGGAGGCGGCCATCGTAGAGAGTCAAGAGGGAGGGGAAGATCTGGATTCCTGAGCTTGTGGCCTGGGGCCCAGAGAACCTAGCAGGGGCGCTGTGGCGTCTGGGGGCCGGAGTGCTCACCAGGCCATCGAAGTAACGATGTCATCTGCTCACAGGAGCGCCGCCCCAGCTGCTCGGGCCGCGGGAGCCCACAGAGCCTGGCCGCCACCGTGTGCTGGGGAGGGACCCCGACACGCAGGGTGGGACCGGCCTCTGACACGTTTAGCTGGGCTTCTGATGACTGGCTCTGATCAGCGGGCCCCTCCCGGAGCTCCTGACTCCCCCGAGCCTCCCACCTCCTCCTCCTTATCTTCTCATCCAGTGAAGTGCAGGACGTCTGCGGGGGCCCCTTGTTCACCCTCTTCCTGCGGCCAGTCTGACATCCGGCCGTACTCTGGAGCCAGACCCCTGGCTGACCGCAGCCCCGCAGACCTGCGGTGTGGCCTCCGGAAGCGCTCTGTGCGCACGTCTCCACCTGTCGAATGGGGATAATGATGGGGCGGCTTCCTCGACTCTCCCCTGCGCCCCCGTGTGTGCGCACTGTGGTCCAGCCACGCTGGCCTCCGCCTGCTGGCGCCTTTGGTCAGTCTGGAGCTGGAGCACCCTCCCCTGACCGGCATCCTGCTTATCCTCTTCTGGGAAGCGCCGTGAAAATGCCTCTCCGGGTACCTCGGCCTCCACCCACGCCTGGCCCGTGAGCGCCATGGCACCCCTCTAACGCCTCGCATTCCCTTCCTGGTCTCATCTTTGAGTTTGCGTCCGTGCCTTTGATGTAGCAGACACTCGGTACTCGTGTGTTAAATTAAACCAAGGTCCTCTTACAATTCAATTATTTCTTCTAAGTGAGTGTCCCCCAGTGACAATTCTTTACAACCGGGCATCATGTTAAGGTGGAGAAAGGTCACCTCCACAGACAGTATCCAGTCTTATCCTCAGAGCAGCTCTTCGAAGGAAGTTATTATCCCATTTTACAGATGGGGAAGTGAGCGTCAGTGCTCAAGGTCATCCAGCCCGCAGGTGGCGGGCCGGACTCCTGCCTCTGCGTCCCAGCTCCCTCTCCCCATCTGACTCTCCCTCACCTCTGCCGTCATTTAGAGGTGGACACCACGAGCAGAGCATCCCATGTTGACCCAAAACATTTCGAACCAACAGCTCCTGCCCAAGACACTGATTGGGAAGTCTGAGGTTCAGAGGTCTCCTGTTTCCCGCGCCTGAGGGCTCCCTCCTCCTCAGGACCGTGAGTGAAGAGCAGGAAGCATAAGTGGCATCCGGGGTCCCTGACCTAGTGGTTTGGGGCCACACAGATCTGGGATTAGAATCTACCCACTGTGCTTCCGTTTCCATCCGTGTGAAACGGTTTAATTTATTTTTAAAATGTTTATCTTTGAGGGGGGGAGGGGCAGAGAGAGAAGCGGGCAGAGGATCCCAAGTGGGCTCTGTGCTGACAGCAGTGAGCCCCAGGCGGGGCTTGAACTCACGAACCGTGAGATCGCGACCTGAGCCAAAGTTGGACGCTCAGCCTCCTGAGCCGCCCAGGTGCCCCTGAGACGGTTTAACACGGCACACCCCATACAGTTGTGATGAAGGACAAATGGCACGTTTACAAGTCTTGTAGCACAGTGCCCGGCACTCCAGGGGTGCCCCATAGATAGCAGCTAATAATAATAATAGTTAACAATGGAGGATTTACTCTGTACTAGGTGCTGTATTATTTCCATGCGTGTCTCATTTATTCCCCCCGACAATCCCTTACAAATAAGGTCACTGCCTCTCTGCCTCCTTTCTGGCAGATTAGGAAGCTGAGGCACCACACGTTACATTGTTGCCAAGTGCCACGCCGTTTTTAAACAATGTTACCAGAGCAAGGCGGCCCATGTGCTCAGCGCTGCATCCCCAGCTTTTCTGCCTGGTACCAGGCGCAGTGAGAGTCTATCCATGGAAACTGTGTTACATTATATTACTGTAAACAAATCTGGAGGATGGGATGACAGGCTTAGCCCGCCAAGGTGGGGCAGGAAGTTAGAGCTAGGAACGCGCCGCGAGGGATGTGATGTGTGATGCGGAGGGGGGCGGGGAGGCGGGCGCGGGGCTGTGGCCGCTGCAGGACCACAGAGCCGGGAAGAGGAGCGGCCCCCTTTCTTCCCCAGGCACCAGGGCTGGAGGCAGAGCCCTGGGCCGCGGGCGCCTGCGGTGCCCACCAGGACGCCCTGATGGATGGAGTCTGACAGAGCGCCCTCGGTGGTCCCAGGCCACCTCCCACCAGCCATGCCGGCTGGGGACTGAGTCCAGCAGAGATGCTGGCCTCGGGCGAAGACAGACACTTTGCGCAAACAATGCCTTCCCCTTGGGGGCTCTGTGTCCCTGGGCACCTCTGACAGGAACTGACAGCGCGGAGCAGAGCGCCAGCAAGGCCGGAGCCACAGAGGCCGTCTGCCCAGGGCGGCCCTGGATCTGTGGCAGTCATGGCCAGTCCTGCTCAGATCAGGAGGCCTCCCTGGGCTGCCTGCCTTCGCCCAGCTCGGGAGGGGTGAGGAGGCCACAGGAGGTGAGACTGCTTGGTGGTCCAGAGAGGAAACTACCGATACGGAAGGCTGTTCTGGCTTCGGGTGCGTGTCCCCGGCACCCCATCCTCCGCCCCACCCCCCCAACTGTAATACGGTGGCCCACGTCTTTCAAGGACTTCCTGAGGTCTAGGGCTGAGGGCCTTCAGAGGTGCCTCGCGGTCAGGAAGAGCACTTGGGCACAGCGGGCTTGGGGTTGCGGCCCTGTGCCAGGGTGCCAGGCTTGCTGAGTCACTGGCCCCTGCTGCGTGCGCGTGACTTGTCACCCTGTTAAATTCACATCCTACGCCTGGTCTGCACGCGGTCTGAGAGCAGCCAGGTTTCAGCAGCTACCGGCCTCCCCTCCAGCCCACCTTGTGGACAGGTTGGTTCCTTTTGAAAATACATTTTTTTAAAGTTTACTTATTTTTGAGAGACAGAGAGAGAGAGAGAGAGGAAGAGAGAGAGAGAGAGAATGATCTGGGGAGGGACAGAGAGAGACACACACATACAGAATCCGAAGCAGGCTCCAGGCTCCGGGCTCTGAGCACAGGGCCTGATGCCGGGCTTGAACCCACAAACTGGGAGATCATGACCCGAGCCAAAGCCAGATGCTCAACCGACTGAGTCACCCAGGCACTCCCTGCTGCCACCGCCACAGAGCCTTTTGCATTGCCAGCCCTCTCTCTCTGGAACATTCTTTCTGTTCTTACAACGGCCACTGCGCTCAGCCTGTCGGTCTCGGTGTTAAATGTAACTTCCTCGGGGTAGCCCTCCCTGACCTCTCAGGTTGGAATGAGACCCCACTCTGCACTCTTGTGACAGGTGGCTGGCATTGATGACTTGTGCACCTGCCCCCCCGCCCCCCCCCACTCCCCTATTGCGACTTGGGGAGAGAAGCTCCGTGAGGGTTAGGACTGTCCTGCTTCCTGAAGGATCTCTAGCATCAGGGGCGGTGCCTGGCCCATGGTAGGCTCTCAATGCATGTGACTGAAAGGCCTTTCTCGAATCTACTGGAAGCTTGGGGAGAACAGCACGTTCAAAGGGGCGGGTACCCGCCCCGTGAAACGGCTCATCCGGGCATTTGGCCCGTGATGCGGCTCTTCCGTGCGTCCTCGCTGCCCCCGTGTCCAGACTCCACCCATCAGCCTGCGAGTGCCCTGTCTTTCCCGTGATCCTTTACCCTTCGGCTCTCCAGCGCTGCAGGAAGAAGGCTCCGCCGCGTGCCCGGGGCTCAGGGCGACGCCGCACCAGCCCCGCCTTATCTTTCATTTCGAGCCGGCGTTGGTCTGGCTTCCGGCAGACTCGTTCTCCGCGTGGGGCCCGCGGGCCGGTGCGGATGCGCATGCCCGGCTCTGCGCTTGGTTGCTGAGGGTCTTCGAGGATTGTCTTGAGATACAGGGGCTCTCTCTGACCCCCTCTTGTCTCCCTCTTCTAAACGCAAAGCCAGAGTTGAGGTGTTGACTGCAGAAAGCGGGGTCCCGAGTGAGGAGGAAGAAGCCAGCGCCCAGAGCGGAGGGAGCATGGAGACGGCCTCGTCCGGCCCGAGGGCCAGCCCTGGGAGCCCCGCCGGCCTCCCTGCGACCGGGCCGTGCCTGTGCCCGCGTGCGGCCCCCACCCCCCTTCTCAATACGTCACGGGCTCCACTTCTACTCTTTTATTTTTTTGTACTTTATTCTTTTCACTAACATTTGTTGAGCACTTCCTGGGGAAGTTCATGGTGCTGGAAGCTAGGACTGGGGTCGCCAGCCTCTGCCTTGCGTCAACGTCATGATCCGGGGCGAGCAGAACGACTTCAAGACAGGTGTTTGTAACCGAAGTGACAAGGACAGAGAGACCAAGGTGGGCGGGCAGAGAACTAACTGGTTCACACGCCTAGTGACTTGTCAGGGAAGGCTTCACGGGGAGCTTGCTCTTTGCTCCGTGTTTCTGGAAGCCAGGACCTTGTGGGCATAGAGACGTCCCAGGCAGAAGGGACCGGCACTTGCGAAGGTATGGAGGACGGAAGTTTGACGATGAACTTGAGAACAGAAGGTAGAGCCTGGGCCGGCAAGGGGTGAGGGATGGCGTGGGGAAGAAAGGCCGTCTGAAAAGCTCATGGTCACTTCTGACTCTTTATGAGCTGCCTACCTCTCTAAATAGACTGCAAGGGCCTGAGATGAGGCACCTCTGATGGGGGGGGCTGGGGGTGGCCCTGTCCCTGCCTCCCAGCTCCAGGCCTGGGGCCTGTGCCCAGGAGCCAAACCGGAGCCCGAGCCTGGCCGGGCTGGAGGCAGGGTGGATCCTCCTACATGAAGGTTAAAAGGAAGCATCTTGCAGCTCCGTCTAATTACAGGGTGAGGGAGCGGGCCTCCCTCCCGGTTAATTTGCTACGTGCCTTTATTGCCAGCAGAAGACAGATGATTCACGGAGGGCATTCCATACAGGCCTGCCAGTCATTGTCTTTATGACTTCACGAGCCTTTTATGGCCCCCGCTGGGAAAGGTGCTTTCTTTTTCTTCCTTTAATTCTCCATTTTCAGTCAGTAAATAAGCAACATCCTGGGGGCAGGAGGAACGTCAAGTCCAGGATCTAGGTGACGCAATGCCAACAAGGTAGGCCACGGCCGTCAGCGTTGAGGCTGGGGTCAAAGGCCCGGGACACGGTGACTGATTCACCCCACAGTACCTGGAGTGGATGATCCCCAACAGTGATTAATACCTACGTCATCAAAATCTTAAAATGAATAAATGTTTCTTTTCAGCAGATTTGCTTTCTCAATGATGCTTGGCTTAGATTAATGATAATGTGAGTTTATGTTTCCAAAGTGCACACAGACTGCTATGCTTGGAGGGTTGGGGGGGTAGGGACCCACAGGTAGGCAGGGAATCGGCGTCGGCCGCAAACGTGTGTGTGAGACAGGATCCACAAGTACATTGTCTCTAATTAACATCGAGTCTTCAAGTGTGCAGCATGGGCAACAGTCAGGTGCCTGAGAGCACGTGGCGTTGTGGGTCTGGTGCTGTCCCCCACTGGCTTGCAAGGCTAACCGCTCGGTTTTCGAGAATCGTGTGGGCTCCTTGAGGTCATATTGGCAGCTTGAACTCGCCGGAGCGGGGTTAGTTACACCTCGGTAACTGGCGAACCTTACACAACAGAGCCCCACCGCACCCCCGTCTGGTGGTTGAACTGTTTTAGCAATCCATACAACTAGAGTATGTAAGCAGGGGTGAAGGGCCACGGGGCAGGACACTCATCATATAGGCTAATATTTACTGGTCATTTACCATTTGCCTGTGTGAAGCCCTTTACATATACTGCCCCGTGAATCTTCTCAACCAAACTCTATGGTTGGTGCTTCTGGAGCCTAAAACTGTGCCCGGAAAGCTGAGGCTCAGGGTCAGAGCCGGAAGAGATGATTTACTCCATCCCCGTTCCCTTGTTTCCAGGGGAGGAAATGGACAGTCAGGGCGAGGAAGTGTGTTGGCCAAGGTCAGCGGCCAGGTGATGGGTCTGTTGACCTCCCAGCCGGCGTCTATGGTCTTGCTTGTACTCTTCCAGCTGCCGTGCCGCATAGCCTAGCCTTCGTCCAGGCAAGAGCTGAACCCAGAGGCTGGGGGCTCCCCAAGGAGGCCGCCCCAGGCGGGAGTCTGTGGAAGGAGCCCAGTGGGCTCTGTGTGTGTCGTGCCCACTGCCTCTGGCTGCTTGATTGGGGACTGCGTGCTCCTCGGTGCCCCAGCTCCGTCCAGAGCAACCTCTCCCTCCACTCTGCCGTTGCCTGAGGATCCCAGTGGAAGCAATCCAGACTTCAATCTTTCGGCAACAACCATCTGGAATACCCAGAAAACAGAAATAAAAATAAAAACCCAACCCAGAGTTCAGCCTTTTAGCTCAAAGCCCTCAGCTGAGGGGAGTGGGGGAAGGAGAGGGGTGGGCTGAAACTTTCATGACCAAATGATCAGCCCTGACAGTTGACTGTGAACCACATGGGGGGTTCAGGGTAAGCCCAGTGTGGACCGGGGTTCGCCTCTGCCACCTGCTCTGATGATTGCCGTTGGTGTGACAGGGTGGTCTGAGTCAAGGGCAAGAAACTCAAGATAAAAATCCTCTCAATTCTGAAGTACATTGGCAGGGGTGCCTGGGCGGCTCAGTTGGTTAAGCGTCTGACTTCGGCTCAGGTCATGATCTCACGGTTCATGTGTTCGAGCCCCATGTTGGGCTCTGTGCTGACAGCTCAGAGCCTGGAGCCTGCTTCCGATTCTGTGTCTCTATCTCTCTCTGACCCTTCCCTGCTCACGCCGTCTCTCTCTCTCTCTCTCTCTTTCTCTCTTAAAAATAAACAAAACATTAAAAAATTTGAAATACATAGGTATATTCTAATATAGACTGCATTCTAATATGGTAAACATTCCAATGTAGACTGCAGGTTCAGGGGTCCCAGAGCTCAAGGGGCCTTCTAGAATGTTCTCTCCGCCTCCAAGCTAGGTAAGCAACTGTCTCCTGGGAAGAACGAGAGTGTGGGTGTTTTTCTGCAGCCTGGGGCCCTCCCACACAGGGACAACGGAATGCCTTCCTACGTCACAGGGTGTTGCTGGCAGACAGGGTCCTTTCTGTAGGCTCCGGTGCCAATGTGCCCAGGCCACCTTCCGCAAATAAATCCCCCTCTTTGAGGCTCAACCAGTGAAAGTAGAGGTTTCAGACCGTGCGGTCCCTTCCAGCTTTTACATCCTAAACAAAAGAGAACATTTCAAAGATGGAATTAAACACACACACACACACACACACACACAAACTGACAAATAGGGAAAGCTTTCAAAAATCTCATTCAAATTATTGCTGGATTTGTCTGTTAGTGAGATTTGTTTCTTTGCATGTGCTAATTGGTCTTGGCATTAATTAATCTGATTTCATTATATTTTCTTTAATTTGTCAAGATATCATTTCGTAACTGGATGACAGCACTTTGGAGGATTGTTACAATTGGAATGGGTCCCCCCCCCCCTTAAAGTTCCTGGAGAAAAGTCGTTATCAATTAAGTTAATTTGCATACACATTAGGTTAATCGTTTTAGTTTAGCCAAATTGGTGGAAATTTACATAGCAAATTGACCCTCCGCATTTCACTTAAACATATGTGGCACACAGAGCACTGCGTTTTGAGTTGCTAATGAAACTGGGGTTATTTTACACGCTCCTTTTAGTAAAAGAGGTCCAATTAGACCAAGTAATTTTTTATTTCATCCGTAATTGCAAAACAAATAAGCTTCTTGGCATTTTTTTTTTCTAGCGGCAGCATCGCAGGGACAGGACGTTAATAGGGAAGTCATGTTTTCCTAATTAAGCCCGGTTTGATGCCTGCGCACTGCTGGGCGTCAGCCCTGCTCAGTCTTCTTATAGGTGCTCTTCTGCCTGAGTTGCTAAGCCTCCTGGTATACCTATTAATAGAAGACTCCCCCGCACGGAGCCAACTGAATTAAAAAATGTAACTGGGAAGGCAGGGTGGGAATTTTGACAGATTTGTTTTCAAAAAAAATTTTTATGCCAGAGAAGAGAAAGTTGAATTCAAAAAGGGGTCTTGGTTCTCTCCATCAGGGGAAGAAAAGGGAGGAAAAATAGCTTTTGTTCTTCCCCAGAAAAGAGGTTGGCATAACACATTGGTGGTGTTTCAAGAGTGACTCCAGGGGCCAGCTTGTTCCGTGCTGGAAACTTGGCTGTCGCCCCCCCTGCCAGGGCTGGGGGCGGCAGGGAGCCCACAGTTCTGTGGCATAGGTGCAAAGAGAAAAAGAAAAGAAATCTGGAATCTGAGGCTTTGCTGAGGGGATGGGGGGCGTGGGGATTCTGGCCTCTGCCCTGGAGGGGGTGGGGTCAGAGGTCAAGGGGTGCCGGGGGGGACGCTAGTATAGACGGAAGCCGGGCTCCTGCTCTTTCTCCCGACTCTGCCCCAAAGACACAGAAGCACGTGACCCATGTACCATGTTGAGTTTCTTTCCTTCTAGCACAGATTTTTCTGAATTGCAGAGGAGGAGACGAGAATGGACAGTGGGTAAGATCTGGGAGGACTGACTCAGAAGTGGGTGCTGTATCTTCAACACAGAGTCGGGAGACTCGGATTCCCATCCTGGCTCAAGGTGGCAAAATGCGGTCACAATGCTTCATGCCCTTTGCCAGGTGCCACCGCAGCTCCTCTCGTTAAGAAGTGGGGTCTCTTGCCGCCGCCCCCCCGAATCTGGGTTGACTTGAGTGGGCGGTGGCATGCAGCTGGAGGGTCGACATGCCGCTTCCACGCCTGGTCCTCAAACGGTCGCCTGCCTCCGTTCACCCTCTTGGAACTGCTGTCACCCGGACCGGCCAGCTGGGCGACATGGTGAGGGACACGTGGCCCCGTTGCCCAGCTGACAGTCCGTCCCCAGAAGCCGAGCCGCCTGGCTGACCTGCAGGAGGGCCCACCGGCTGAGCCCAGCCTAAATTTCCAGTCCGCAGGATTGTGAGCTACATAAATGAGGGTTGCTTCTTAGGCGCTAAGTTTTGGGGTGATTCGTTACGAAGCGATAGCGGGTATAATCACTAACCAGCTGGTGTCCGTCTCCCTCCTAAAGCTGTAAAACCAGAGGAACCCTAAATTTCCTTCCAGCTTTCTGAAGGTTTCGGGCATCACCTTGCTAGAGCTAAGACCACCTGGCATTTCACCGGAAAAGGCTCTGGTTAGGGTCCTCTGGGCTGGGACGGGCACCAGTCCACCAGGGGCATTTAGCCCATCGGCTCCTCTCCAGACGAGAAGAGGAAGTGATGGGTGTAAGTGGGAGGGGGAGCATTGCCCCTGGGGACCGAGAGCAGGAGCGGGAAACAGTGTTGGGGCTCTGGAACCTGATGTGCTGACGAGGGGGTGTGTGCGCATGTGCGGTGTTTGAAGACAAAGGTCAGAGCTCCCAGGGGCCCGTGGAGGGAGCGTGCTTCGAAGGACCATGAGTTTGTTGACACCGATTACGCAGCACGTTCTGGGCCTGGAGCCTCGTCAAGGGGGACCCATAGCCAAGGGACAGTGTGGGCTGGGGCAGGAGGTGCCTAGCCCGCCTGTAGAACTAGGCTTCTCAACCGTGTTTCACCATCATATGCACAGGTGGGTTATGCCCAAGTTACACACAGCCCGGTGGTCACTACCTATTCCTTTTCCATTCAAGAGTCCACTCAGCGGTGAAGTAAGGAAGACCGGGAGGTACAGGCCTCGCTGCTAGAATCAGGGCTTAGCATCTGTGAAATGAACGAATGGCCAATGGATAAATGAACCAGTGTGATTCTGCGGATACACATGAACTCGGTCTGCTTTAATCAGGCAAATGCTTCACAAAGTCTAATTTTTTTATTGTTTGGAATGCGTTGCTTCTAAGATATCTCTCAACTGGTAGAGGCGTGCCCCTCTCAAAATAGCCCCATTTTGGAAATTCCACGTACTGGGTTGGGGACACCGGGTAGCAGTGCAGGCTCGAGAAAGGTTGTGCTTTCTCTGCTCTCTTGGATTTCCGAGGAGCCCACGGACCCCACGCGTTCCCGTCGCTCTGGCCGCACTGGCTCGGCTCTCCATGCTTTCCCAGCCCTGGTACCAAAGCCCCCGCGTTCCTTGTGTTCGAGCAGGACTGCCGCGTGGAAGAATCTGGGAGCTTCGTTCTGAGTTTCAGCCAGAGAGGACAGGCGTCCACTGAGCACAGCCACTGTGGTCAAGGCTTGCCCTACGGGCAAGGCGAGGCCCCGGATCCTGACACCAGAAGCCGGGTGCATCCGGGTGGGCAGCGGCTGAGTGGCTGGGGCAGGGTCCTAAGCTGTCAGGAGCCATGATGCCTCCAAGACCTGGGAGGAGAAAGTTTTTTGGTTTGAGTGCCTTCGCCCCTTCCCTCCTGCACATGCAGCCCTTCGTCGCCCCTGCCCTACGCTGCCATCCTTCCGCGGCATCGCTGTACCCACACCACTGACTCGCGATGTAATGGTCGTGTGTGTTTTCTGTGACCGACTACCTCGCTGGGGGAAAGGGCCACACTTAATCATCTTCCCTCCACCCCGTGCCCAGCAGACTGCCTTGAGCCTAGCACTTAATACGTGTCAGCAGCCAGGCGTTTCTGAGCGTTGGGGGCATCTAACATCCTGGAGGCCACACTCCACCGGTGCCCCCCCTTCTCTAGGTAAATGCGGGACTGTCCTTAGGTGGCGGAAAGCTCATGGGAGGGCCGAAGACCCGAGCCAGGCAGGGAGACGCGGTACGTGTGGACGGGTCGGCTAACACAGACGCGGGTGGGGCGAAGTGGGCCGCTGCAGAACGCGCCCGTGCCTCAGACCCTCTTCTTTGAAAACACTTTGGGCCCAGAGGGTGTGTCTGAGGTCGCAGCGCCAGACCACTGTTCCAGGGCCAAGCACACCTTAACGCTCCAGCCCAGCGGGCACGCGACTTGGCCTGCACTTTCCCCAGCAGGTGCGTGGGCTTGCACCCAGAAGGTAAGGCGCGAGTCCTGACTCTGTCATTCCTAGCTGTGTGACATCCAGGCCACCATTTCACATTGTCGCCCCTCAGTTTCCACATATGTGCAATGGGTGTACAAACGATTAAACAATGTAGGCAAGTGCACTTTTGTAAAATGTAAAAATTGCTCTACAGAGGGTCCTGGGTGGAATCCTGTCCGGCCTTCTCCCCGGAGCCCCCGGCGCCCTGCCCTCACCATCACGGGGCAAGGGTCACGTGGGTGGGGTGCGCCTCCTCTCATCCCACGGGCCCCACCCCTTGTCCTCTCGCTGATCCAGGAGCAAAGTAGAAACTGGCATTTCTGAATGAGGCTGACAGTTCACGAGGCACGAAAACCCACCCAGTTGTGACTCAGAGTTTTGGAGGCGCAGATAGAATTAAGGAAATGTTAATGTATTCGCGTTGCTTTGCCTCCTGCCTACACAGGCATAAGCAGTAAGAGGGGAGGATGTGTTGGAGAGGGGACAGGGAGATGGGGGCTGGCTCGTGGGCTCTCCGGGTGGGGGCTGCGGGGACGGCAGGGCCCCAAGGCTGCCTGGCTGCTACAGCTGGGCCTGAGGTCCCCAGGGGACAGGGAGGGATGTGCTGGCATCTGGTCTCCGCCAGGCGAGTCCGCGGCCTGGAATGCGGGATCAGCTCAGGCACAGGGCTTAGAGCAGAGGGGCTCTGGGTGCGTGTGTGTGCCCACGCAGTGGGCAGAGGGGTGTGGGGGGGACGCAAGCTGGGTAACCCAGAGCTGTCTGCCTGGGTGCCGTGCCTTGTCAATGGCCAACAGCCGTTTAGAACTCATGTCTTTTCCAAATGAGCCCCTGGATGTTGTCTGCTTTGTAAGATCTATCTGTCTATCTGTGCGTTTGTGCAGGGAGCTGGGTCCCCAGGGCCCAGCAGCCCGTGTGCTACTTCAGCGTGGAACGGTCCCCTGGGAAGCTGCCTCTTTGTCTCCCCCTCCTGGGGGGGGGCGTCCAGGACCGAGCCCCGAGGGGCCGGATGAGCGGCTGCCGGTTTGATGGGTGTGTGTCCGGGGCCGCATCACTGGCTCTGTTCGCTCACTCTTAACTCCCGAACCCAAGTGCCTGTTGCAGCATTTGCCAAGCGCCACTTGGGTGCTAATTGCGGGGGCCAGAAAGCTAAAGGAGGCAGAGTCCCGTCTCCCAGGCTCACAGGCTACCTCAGATCTAGGGCTGGGATCCCCAGAGCAGCCCTCTCCTCCACGGCCTGGCCTCCGGCTGCGCCAGGTGCCCGATTCATGGTAAAGATGCCCCCCTTCATACCTAGCCGGGCGCAGGCGTGGTCACTGTACAGTTCCATCCTGGGGCCGCTAGGGGGACCCCTGGGCACCACTGGGAGCATAGGGTGGCTGGACCTTTGGGGTCCTGCGAAGGAGTCACGCTCTCCCGGTGGGTCAGGGGGCGCCGGCCGCTGGTACGGCATGTTTGTGCTGGGGACATTTCACCTTGCTCTTCCCTCTGACAGCCTCAGCGTCGTCTGGCTGAGCCCCCAGACGAAGGGCTTGGTGTTGGGGCCGTGAGCCCAAGAAGTGAGACCAGAGGAGCCACTCAGAAGCACAGGGAGCGGAGGCTCAGCACAATCCTAGGTGAGACTCCTCCCTGCTCTCGTAGGCCGGGAGGCCTTCCAAACCTCGCTTTTTAGGAAAAAGTGCTGGTTCTTGCTTTCTCTGCCCTCCCCTCCCCTCCCCGGGCCTTGAATGTTTTAAATGGCAGTCTTCATGGTTTGATGGAGAATTTTACACTAATGCAGAGTATTACCTAGTTAATTTGACTAGAATAGACAGTGATTTTACACGGTGAGGCTGTGGCCTCCTGAGCTAACAGTTCCATTACCGGGGGCGGGGCCGGCCGCTGGGATCCGATGAGCTGGGGGCCGGCTGCAGATGGGCGTGCAGGACCCCCCCCCCCCAGGGAGGCTGGAGAACAGGAAGGGAACAAGGCAAGGCCTGCGGTCATTCACTCCTTCCTTTGGTCACTCACTTGCTGATTAGTTCCTTCCCTTACTCAATAACTGACTCATTCGTTACACCCTAATTAAGTTCATCCATCTCATTTCCTTCCTTCAACAAGCTGGTGGCGGGTGCCTGGGAGGTGCCAGGCCCTGGGCTGTGTCCTGGGGGTACAGAGATGGCTGAGCCCACTCCTTGCCCGTTGGGTGCCCACAGCCATGCCTAGAGAAGACAGCTGCAAACAGCTAAGGGCACCTCGGGAGGCCAGAAGTGACTCCAGACCTCTGGGGGAGCCCCGAGGAGAGGCTGGGGCAGACTCCACGGAGGGCGGAGGCCTAACCGAGACCTCCCAACGGCCAGGCGTGTGAGGGGGCGGGACCAACAGTGAGATCGGCAGCTGGGTACAAAGAAATGGTGAGAGGACCACACCCCAAAGAGAGATGCCAACAAACGGGCTTATTAAGAAGTAGACCGGGCCTGTCACCCTCGGCCCCGCAGCACATCCTGGGGTCCAACGTCCCACTTTGTGGAGGAACCGAGAGGGGCCAACGCTGGTTTTGCAGAGACCGTTTAGAATTCTCTCTCTCTCCCCAAAGCCAGGTGAGAGGGACTCTGGGGGGAGGTCAGGAGGGCCTGCAGGAGGAGAGATGACACAGGACAGAGGAGACACTCCGGGGCTTTGACTGGAGAAGAGGACACAGGGGTTCCCGCCTCGCCCCCTTCCTGAGATTTCTGAAGCGGGAGCCAGGGGATGGGGACGGAGGATACAGGCGTTGAAGCCTCGCGTGGCCAAGGCCAGAAGGAACCGCGGTGCTGCGATTCGGGAAGGAAAGGGGGGTCTCCCCTCCGTGCGAAGGCCCCCAGCTCTCAGAGAGAACCCAGAAGACCTCATGGATGTGAAAGGGCGAGGTGTCTGGGGGACGGGTAGTGGCTACGGGCCTTCTGCTATGGGAAGCCACGGTCTTCTCCGGGGGCGGAGTAGGGGAGACCTCTGGCAGGGGCCCAAGGTCGCCGTGGCCTCCCTTCCTGACCTGGTCCTCAGCCCTCATCTAAGACCACATGTGCACCTGCACACGGGCAAAGCCCCCGGCACTGAACTGTTAGAGCCCAAGGCCGTCCCCGTGGGGTCAGGCTGCCAGCTCTGCCCGTGACCCCAGCCATCACTTCTAACCCCCTCCCTGTCCTGGATCCAGATCCAGGAATGGGACCAGAAAGTCAGGGTGTGTGTTAATGAGACAGTCCAGAGAAGTGATGGAAGGTATGGCTGGAAAAAAAATGTTTGTATTTATGCCCCACTGAGTAGGAACTGTTTCGTAAACCATTTAATAAGCCCGTTAAACAAAAGGAAGGGGGAAAGGCATGTCAGGCGGATGTAACCCCAAGAGCAAAGTCACAGAGGGGTGCGGGCACGTGGCAGGGAGTCTGAGTGGCCCGGGGAGGCAGGTGGGTGAGGGACGGGACAGCAGAGCAGCGGGCACGGGAGGCCGGCGAATGATCTCAGCAAGAAGCCAGCAGGGAATCGAGAGGCCCCTGCCCCTGGGCAGCATCAGCCTCTCCCAGCCTCATCCCTTCCAGCCCGAAAGTTCCAGCAGCGCTCTTCTCTGGGCGAGGAGGGTATTCCTCCGACACTTAGCACCTCACCTACTCTGGAAGCACCTTCCACGCTGATGAATCTGTTTATAAAAAACACTTGGGTGTGTCTGTTCGCAGGTTCTGGTGCTCAGCCTTGGTTTGCAGGGACCTGTAGCCCTAAGCATCCGCTCTCAGGACCAAGACGGATCCTGCCCAGGGAGGTCCTGCTCCTGGTCTTTGGCCCTCTGTTCTTGAAACAAGAGGTGGCTGCGTTAGGTTGCTATGGAGGCGGTGGACCGGGCTGCTGCCCACGTCAGGGAGACAGGGCTTCGGGTGGGGGGTGGGCAGACCAGGATTTAAGCAGGGGAAGCGCTTAGATAGAAGACCAATTAATTACCTTGTCAAATCCTTCTTCTCAGATAGCACAGTGAAATAGATTCTCTCATAATGAAGTGTCCACAGTGCTGAGTATCCCATTTTCTTGTTTTCTTTGAGTTCAAATGCAAATTCATGGAGGTGTTCATTAATTAGTGTGGTATTTGCAATAGTTGCATGTAAAAAAAAATCAGAAACACTTTGCAGTATTAAACGCCCATTTCTCTTCAACACGTCTATCTGTAAGTCTTGACGTAGCGTGCGTAAGGTGTCATACAGAATTCCTACGTTCCTCTCTTCTGTGAGAAACAGGACGAAAATCAACTGCTTTATATTATTTCCCGAAGTGATCATTTATCATATGTGACCATATTATAGTGTTTGAAAATAAATAAAATTCGTGGCTTATTTCTGAATACATGGATGTGTATTGTCATTTCTAATTTATCCTGCCTCCACAGAGAAACTTCTTCAAATTGAAATTAACCAAAAAAACGAAGAACTACAATACCTCAAGAGATGTCTAAGTTGGCATTAATCTCAACAGAACACAAATTATGTAAATGTCTCGATTATGACAACATAATTAGGCACTCCTTAAATAAAGGCAAGAGAAATAATTTTGGAGTAAATACACAATAGTTTTTGAATTGTTTTATCTTTGTTTTATTACGCATCCAAACACTGTCAGCACCCAAACATGTGCAATAGTGATTAAATTCATCTATCTTTAAGAGTTGCCAACTTTCAGTCATATAAAAAGAAATCTGTGGTTTTGCACTTGTGTTCTTCATTTTTGTCATCGTGAAGGTGCATTTGGCAAGGTGGGGAGGGAAGCATATTTAATCCGGTTTTTTTTAAGGATTTAGCCCCATGATTTGGGGGCCTTGGTTGCTCGCCCCGCGCCCAACACCAGTGTTAGGAGAGGGTCTGTGTATTCTCTGTGACAGTCTTGGTTGCCTCTCCCAACCTCGGCCTTTACCCTGACATTGTAGCCTTTAAGGACACACTGAGAAGGATTGGCAAATGGTCCAAAACCTTAGCTGGAAAAGCACGAACTCAACAATTTTCTTGCCCTATAGCATCCTTTCCCAGGTAAAGAAATAGAGTCGGGGAGGCAAAGAGTCTTGCCGAGGTCACACAGCTGCTGAAGCATCTAGAGATCCCGGAGTAGGGACCATCTGTGGAGGGGAGGGGACGGAGAGACGTGTGCACCAGACACCCGCACCCACCAGCCCCCAGTGCTGTAGCACCTTCTGGTTCATGGTGCTCCACAGGGCTGGCGCAGAGGGGAGCGGGAGAAGGCGGCCCCCTGCACCTGCTGCCTCCGTGATGACGAGGGGGCGGGGATCTGGGCCACGGCCCGACCCCTGTGCTGACCTACCCTCTCCAGGTCTCAGTTTCCCCCGTTGTGGAAGGAGCAGCCGGGCAGGATGATCTGAGATGCCTCCCAGCCCCGACATCCTGTGTCTGCACGACTCTCCAGGGACTGCAGGTTTGTGGAACCCTGGGAGGTGGATTTGGCCTCAAGCCACATTTCTCCCTCATTTCTAAAGCCACGTGCACTTGCTGGAACACTAGCTCCATCTGGTCTTGATTCCCTTCCTCCCGGTCTCACTCCCTGCTGGAAAGCGCCGCGTCGCGCCAGAGGCACCTTAGGGGCTGCTCTCGCCAGCTCCCTGGGTTTTCTCCCCTGAGGCTTAGCGAGTCGAGCATTGCCAAGAACTCCCTTCCTTCTGCCCCAGCAGGCTTCTCCTCTTTCCCGCCGGGGAGGCTGGCACGCTGGGACCACCGGCCTCCCTCCCTCAGGAGCCGAGGGCCCCGCTCGCCCTCCTCGGCCTGCGGCTCTGTCTGCACAACGTCCGGCTTTGGCGGCCTTGGCTCCTCTCTACACTTGCATCTTCTGCCCGCCCTCCTCCATCCCAAACTTCCAGTGAATTATCCTCTTGCCCTTGTCCTCCTTACTCGGGCAGTGGAGGGTAGTAGGTAAGACCATCCCTGGGTTTGCATCCAGCCCCCCGTTCATGGGCTGCGAGGCTTTCTTTGACATGATTGTCTTGTCTGTCAGTCGGGCAGAGGAAGAAGAGAGGAGAGCTTCTTTCACCAACCAGGAGTATCGGTTTTGTCCTGCAGCAGGAGTAAGCAATGGAGTTCTGAGTGTGAGCGTTGTGGGGTCTGTTCATCATAGCATCAGCACTGCCCTAATACGCAGCCCAGCCTTGTCCTTCTCTGAATGACTCACGCTTGCACAAGGGCGCGTGTGATACCAGCCTTCCTTGGTAGACTACGAGCCACAGAAGGACAGGGACCCCACGCCTGGCGCAAGGTAGGTGCTCCGCAAAGATGCATCTCATTAAATGGCGTGGAACCAATGTTCGGAGGAATCTTTAGCAGGTGGAGTAGCAGCGCTTCCCTCTCAGAGCCCCAGGGTCCCTGCCATGGTGCCCCTCCTCCTCCTCCTCTTCAGGCCAGATCGCGGTCCTGGCCCTACGCTGTAGCCTCATTCTGACTTCTAAGTGCAGCACGTGCCCTGACATGTGCTGCTTGCGTGACTGGAGCCCGGAGGTGTCCCTGCACTGTCAGTGTCCCACCCCGTGCGGCGCAGGGACCTGCCTCCTGGGCTGAGCCCAGCCAATGCCGGGTGGTGGTCTTGTCTTATTTTTTAGAAAATATAACCTATTGTCCAATCAGCTTACGTATAACACCCAGCTCACCCCAACAAGTGCCCGCCTCAATGCGCATCTCCCATTTCCCCCCTCCCCCACCCCCGCCATTCACTCTCAGTTTGTTCTCTGTATTTAAGAGTCTCGTGCGGTTTGCCCCCCTCCCTCTCTGTTTGTAACTATTTTTCCCTTCCCCTCCCCCATGGTCTTCCATTAAGTTTCTCAAGATCCACATATGAGTGAAAACAGGGTATCTGTCCTTCTCTGACTGACTTATTTCACTCAGCATGATACACTCCAGTTGAGGTTTTTAAATATAAAGGTGATGTCTTCTACAAAACAGTAACTGATAACAGGCGCGTAGCAGACAGGATTAAGATGCCAGGATTTGAATCCCGACCCCATCCGCTTACTAGTGGCACAGCCCTTGAGAAGCGATGTAATCTCTGTGTGCCTCAGTGTCCTCACCTGAAGGATCAGGATCCAACTGAGATCCGCACGGTGGCTTATTGTGAGCACTGGACGAAACAAAGCACGTAAACATTTAGAATCGGGCTTGGCACAGAGTAAGTGCTCAGTAAACGCTGCCTCTGCACTTTCCAGTTCGTAAAGCAGTTTCCCGGATTCAGTGCCCATCCCTCCTACAACCTCTGGACAGAGACCCCCTGTGAGATCACGGTCAGAGTCAAGCACTATGACTGATAAGTTCAAGGCCGATTTCTCACTAGGCCAAGTTAGTTGAAGAAGCTGGGCCCAGAGAGGTTCTGATAGCTGCTGGTAAGTGGGAGATGGGACTCAAACCCAGTCCTGGGTACGAATCCCACTGCGGCCAGCCCACTGGACGGCCCCCGGCTCAGGAAGGCCGCACCAAAGGCATCACAGACACGGCCCTTCGTGCCTTAGGCAGAGTCCTCCTGGTACCCACACGCATGCGCACACATGCACACCGGCACCTCAGACCTGAGTTCAGGTCTCTCCGTGCTGCTTCTGTCACTGACTGGTGTCCAGTTCACGTCGCATCAGCACTCTGCGCATCTGCAGGACGGTCCTCTTCAACGTGGGCTTCTGCCCCTCTACCTCGCTTTCCGTTGATCTGCTTTCCCCAGTTAAGGCCCCAAGCTCTTACCTTTCTGACTTGTCCTTCCCCAGGGAAGAGGGCCTCCTATGTCCCTTAGGAGGCGCCTCCCACAGACCCTAAGTGACAGCTAAATTGACACTTGGTTCCTGCAACTTCCAAGGGGGCAGTAGTGAGTCACCCTGCTGCCGGGCCTATGGACACTTAGCACCAGTGAGGGATTCAGGCCTGGCTCTGAGTGGGCCGACTAGGGCGATGGCATTAGCAGTGAGCCTCAGCTAGCCATACGGTCACAGGACCGGCCTGGCCCCCAGTACCCTCACCCCTGCCTCACCTCTCCCACTGGGCCATCGCAGGACCCGCCTGGCCCCCAGTACTCTTCACCCCTGCCTCACCTCTCCCACTGGGCCACCAAGGAGCAGACATCTCGTGGCTGTAGATTCAGATCCTGCGGTGGCCTCTCCCCTCCCCTTCCCAGACCCCTGCCCGCTCCCCGGCCCGGCCTGTGGGGGCAACCTCTCGGTCTCCGCACAAAGCCTTCTGGGGCGGGGGCCGCCCCAGCAGCAAACAGCTGCTCTGCCTAATCCGCTTTCTCTGTGTGTTTGCGAGACACGTAATTAAGAGTTCTGCTGAGGGGGGAAATAAAGCACACCATTAGATTTGTTTAGCATATTCTGCCAGGTCTAGTGCCCGCCTGGGCCCCGGTGCCACACAAGACATTAAGGTAAGACTCCAGAAACAGCCCCGAGGTTGCTTGGTGGGATCTGTTCTGTGTTAATTCGAGCAAATGTTTGCTGTTCGGGTTTTCACAGCCTCACCATCGGCGGGGTTTTCAAAGCCGGGCTCCCCGACCAAACACTTGTCACTTACCGATCAGACCTCTGAAAACCAGAGCTCCTAAGGCTGTCCCCATTTGCCCTTTTATCTTGCCTTGCACTTTGCTTCCTTCCTTCCTTTCTCCTGAGCCTGCCTTCTTTCTTGCTGCCGGCTTCCCATCCTCTCACTCTTATCTGTGAAGTAGGTAAGCCCCTGGTGCCACAGAACGAACACGGAGCGGGCACCAAGAGTCCTGGGTTAAGGGTGAGGCCAAACTTTGACGGCCTCCTTTGAACTTTCTACAAGAGGGCATCCGGATGGCTGCTTGGACGCCACCAGAGGGGCTGACGAGGAGAGGGGCTTGGAAGACTCCGAGGGGAGATGGAAAAGCTTGGAGCTTGAGAGGAGAGAGCAAGTGGGAAAAGGTTGGCTTCCAGTGTGACAAGGGAGGAGGAGGCTCTCAGCATCTTCCAAGAAGCCAGTTGGTACAGAAACTTATTTTCCACTGGTTTAAGAAGGAACCCACGATGGCCACAGGAACGGTGACACACAGCACACCGTGACAGGAGCTGTTCATGGCCCACCCAAGGCCAGGTTGGGAGGGGCCGCCATCATGTATGACTACATAATGGGAGCAGAGGATGCTGGGAAGGGAGAGGGAATGTTGGCAAAGCTTAGCTTGATGCATCATCTTGAGAAGCCATGGGGAACCTTACCCCTGGGCACAGAAGGCATGTGGGCCAATCCCAAGCATCAGTTCCCTCCACCCACCCCCCGAATGATTCTCCTTCATTAATGGTATTGAGTCCATTAGCTTCTGTGGTGCAGAGCCCGTTGGAGGGCAGTCCTGAGGGTTAAAGTCTGCCCAACCCACTAAGGCAGAGCCTTCCTGTACTTCCTGTGCTGGGCTGGTTCCGCCCCGACTTGGGAAAGGCCAGAGAGCTTGTCCCATCCCTCTGCCACGTCATCCCCTCACATACTTGCGGTCACCCATCAAAGTACTTCTAAATTTGTTTTCCTGACCTCCACACTCCCTTTTTCCGTCTTCACAGCATTTATCACAGTGCTCACTACACAGTCCCTGTATGAGGTGCAGTGTCCTCCATGAGCCTTGTGTTAGTTCAGGAGGTCAGGGGTATGTTCTCGTCACTGCTGGAGCCTGGTGCCCAGCAAGTGTCGGCAGGTAGGAGGCACTCCGTTGATGTCTGTGGGATGAAGTAAGGAGGTGATTTGGATCCCTTTCCTTCCTGGCCTTCTCCCTCCGCACTCTGCAGTTTCTCTATTTACCTCTTAAAAAGTGCTGTTTCGGGGCGCCTGGGTGGCTCAGTCGGTTAAGTGTCCTTCTTCAACTCAGGTCATGATCTCACGGTTCGTGGTTCAAGCCCTGCATGGGGCTCTGTGCTGACAGCTCGGAGCCTGGAGCCTGCTTCGGATTCTGTGTCTCCCTCTCTCTCTAACCCTCCCCTGCTCACACTGTCTCTCTCTGTCTCTCAAAAATAAATAAAAAACATTAAAAAATACTTTTTAAAAAAGGGCTGTTTGAACCAGAGAAGACCAGAGTTGGGCGACTACCTCCGTACTGGGGCCAAGTTGGACAACACCCTCTGCGAAGGGCTGGAGGGTAAATGTTTTAGGTTTGACCAGCTCTTGTCTCAGTTGTAGCCACTGAACTCAGTTAGTACAGCCCCAGAGCAACCAGAGACAGGACTTAAAGAAATGCGTGTGACTGTGTTTCGATAAAACATTATTCACAAAAACAGATGGCGGGCCACATTGGCCTGTGAGGCATAGTTGCTTGACCTCTGCTCTAGACACTAAAATCCTAGGAATTCAGAATGGAATTGGATTAACTATAAAACATAAGCATGTCAGAGAGCATCAGAGCCCACTGTCTAAGCAAGGAGGAGTGAGCAGGAAAGATCCCTGGGCTTGGGAGGGAAGGTAACCGCAAAACCAGTGGTTTGTCTGAGGTCAGGCTGACAAGGACGTTGGGCCATTGTTGGAGAGACCACTCCCTCTACCCAAGGCTCTGTCGGTGCTGGACTGGGTACTCGGTGAGCAGTCCAAGAGAAGAGACTCAGTCCAAGCAGTGACGGTGCTCATGAGAGAACATTCTTACCCTAACAGAAGCTTTAGCATGATGGAGGAGCTTGATGGGTGGCTTTTGAAGTCCCCAGGCCTGACTGAAGTGACTGATCATGGTTACAATCGGGGGGCTTGGGCACAGAGTGGGCATCTGTACGGTGTGCCCATTGGTGCGTCTGTGTGCACGTAGAATGCTCCTGTCAACCTGGAACTCCTGAGGGTGCGTGCTGTGTGTGCGCCTGTTTCTGTGACTGAACTAACCAGGCTCTGTTGTAACTGCCTGCTCTCTTGCCCACTTCTCTCCCTAGACAGAGAGCGCCTGGAGGGCAAGGTCCCTGTTCTTTTTATTTTTCTTTTTAATTTGATTTAAATCCAAGTTGGTTAACAGATAATGTCATAACAGTTTCAGGAGTAGAACTTAGTGATTCATCACTTACATCAGACGCCCAGGGCTCACCCCAACGAGCGCCCTCCTTGGTGCCGTCTTTTCCGTCCCCCTATTTCCGGCCCTGAACATGGAGTCTTCTCCAGGCCCAGTAGTTTCATTGAGTCTTAATTACGTTGAATTGATGGTGGGCATTTGATACAGGGGTGGGGTGTCAGAGGGAGTTGTACGTGGCTGCCTTTGCGTGTGACAGTGGCAGGCTGGGGTGTGTGTCCGTGTCCTGGGGACCGTGTAGCAGACACGGAATGACTGCAGGGCACGCGCACGCCCATGTAGAACAGGGCATTCGGAGGTATGCATTTGAGATGTGCATACAGACAGGAAGATATCAGAGTACGAGCATGGGCAGAATTGGGGTCTTAATGGGGACATGTGATGGGAACTACAGACAGTAAAATATTATGGGATGTTTACATGGACCATACATGCGAGTCGGGGTTAAGAGTTGATGTGCATGGGGCTTAAGCAAATGGGGAAAAGTACGTATGAGTACGCGAGGTGCTTACAGACACATCTGAAATCGACCCTAAAGGCTGACTTGCAGGTAGGCTGGCGGGAGTGCTGGTTTCTACCAGGAGGCACAGCCGTGGAGGTGTGGGGATGTGCCCAGGAAGTGTGTATGTAGGTGTGCACACGCAGACACGGCCTGCATGCTGCGGGTGTGCCCGCACAGGTCCGGGTGCAGATGTGGGTGGTCGAGGCTGGGTGTATCCGGGGTGAGTGTGTGCAGACGTGGCTTCTCAGACGTGTGCACGCAGGGCTGAACTCCTGGTAGCATATGGAAATGGTTGGGGTGTGTGCGGGCAGAAGTAGACAGTTTTGAGGGTACCCGGGACTAATATCAGTGCTGAGGGTGCGTCCATGTGGGGATATACATGAATCATGGCCTGTCGATGATGTGGTGTCTGCACACGTGAACGGGTAGGGGTGTGCCCCCCCCCCCACGGGCGTGTGGTGGAGACCGAAGCCCTTGAGCGTATGTGTGTGTGAGGAGTGTATGTGCAGACTGGAGGGCGCACCTGCAGCGTGCACGTGCGCTCCGTCAAGTGTAAATCCTCTGGAGGGCCCGTCTGGAACGGGGACAGTGAGGATGTCTGCACGGTGGGGTCTGG
This sequence comes from Mungos mungo, assembly GCA_004023785.1. Classification (NCBI taxonomy): domain Eukaryota; kingdom Metazoa; phylum Chordata; class Mammalia; order Carnivora; family Herpestidae; genus Mungos; species Mungos mungo. Next base: position 289,783 of record PISW01002154.1, read on the forward strand.
GTGCGCAGATGTGGACTTCTGGGTGCACGCGCAGGCGTGGGGTTCCGGGGGTGCGGGCAGGAGGGGGTGCAGACAGGTGGGGGTG